>APFE031685116.1:178525-193148 GCA_000404065.3 Pinus taeda | reverse complement strand
AGCCAGTCTAAAAAATAGACTTGATCACTCACACTGTGATCACTCACACTTTCATCAAAAATAGAAGTCCATCTATTTTTCCCAACTTGATCAATCATCCATAAACAGCAACCTGCAATCCATAGACATGATCCATATGTCTAAAAATAGACATAGTCTAAAAATAGGCTTGAGCCAAAAATAGCCTGCGGGCCCACTTAGTGAAGGCGACTCTTTTCACTAAGATCCATCATCTTGTTGCAATCTCAACAGTCACAACATTGCTACAACAATGGTGAACTTACAATGTTATGATAGCAATGACAAAGTCACAACATAGTTGCAACAAGGTGGAGTTGCAACACTCTTGTTTCATTTTCTAACTACTAAGTGAAATTGTTTGATGCATATTGCTTTAGACCAAAAATGTTATTGCATCACTCATAATTTCATACGAAGATCTCCATGGATTTTCCATTGTGGCCATTATTGTGGAAATTTAGTTTCCTCAAGTGTAATATTACAATAAGAGCACATTGAACATTATTATTATTATTATTATTATTTAACTAAGTTTTGATTTGGATTGGGTCCTGGTGAATAGTTAGAAACTAAGAGTTCATAGCCGCAACACCGTGTATCTAAAACTCCCAAAGAATTAGGGAAAAACATCATAGAAAAATGATCATGGTTATTGGTAAGGACAATTGTAGAGGTTAAATTTCTCAAATGGCTATTTCTTTTTGGACATTTTCTAAAAGAAATATTCGCCAATTTGGTTAAAAAACCACATTTTTTTTTTACATATATATGATTAAATGAATGATATTCTTAAAAACATTACCCATTTTAATAGTAAATTATAGGCTTTTTATTGAATATTCATTTACATTTTATACATGTGAATTTTTAAACAAGAATAGTCACCTACAATACTAAATATATGAAAATATTTAAATCCTTAAAAAATACCCTAGCTATCGGCTTCGAAACATCCAAACCATAGGGAAAATAAAAGGCCTTCACTACCTTTCAGAATTTATTTTTCTTTATTTCTAATAGTGCCATGGTAGCAATTAATGCAAGATTTATTTTTCTTTATTTCTAATAGTGCCATGGTAGCCATTAATGCAAGCTATAATTTTAGAACAATGGTTTAAGAGTTTATAAGTTTTGAATAACTTACATGACATTTAGGCTATAGCTTCTCTTTATGCAAAGGCATAATTTTTGTTGTGGGGAAAATGATAAATATGGAAAACTTAGTACAATTTTTTTAGGAAGAAATAAATATGAAAAAGAGAAGAAATTTGTGGATATTTTTGAATACACAAAAGATCCATGCCTCACAAAACTTGTTATTTGTGAATTTAGAATAAATAAATAATTTATGATTTAGTTAGAAAACTCCATGTCTATGGCAACAATAGAAAACTATAAAACGTGTGAAATACCATATAGACATACAACTAATCACATATAGAAGTATAGGTAAAAAGACATTTTAGAATTATGTAATTCCAAAATAACATAAAAAGTTAATTGTAAATATTAATAATATATGTTCTATAACCATTAGATACAAAAATAATCATTGACTAATAGACATAAGAAGATTTCATTAACAAAAAAGTTGTATAATCACATAAGAGGTGAGTGGTGAAAAATATACCTACAAAATAAGGAAACCAACTTATTTATCGTTTTTTACTATTAAATTGTTGTGCTACAATCTGATTAATTAACCACAACCAAACCACAAAGAACAAGCAACATATTATTTTACATTCAACCATAGACTTAACTGCACCATATATTTTGTAGCTGATGGCCCCAACCTTCACTCAACTACTTCTGCAAGTGACTATTCTTCCATTCCATCTAATTCTCTAGAAAAAGATGTCCCGCATTATTCTCATCATCCTTTAAACAAAACTATTTTATTTGGAAAATAGAAAGAAAAAATTCATACACATAATCCACTAACTATCATGCATTTTTATTTTTTTCTTAATTTTTTCTAATTTATATTTAAAAAATAATATTTTTTTTTATATTTTTTTATTAATAAATAATCAATTTATTTATTAATAATTATAATAAATAATAATATAATATAATAAATAAAAGAATTTCAATCGCGTGAAACTTTGAAAAAATAAATTTCATGAAAGATTGTACAATTTAATTATTCCAATATATAAAAATTACTATATATATGGTATTACCAATTCATTAGTTTGTTTTTTACTAAAATTTTATGTTACTTATCCCTAGTTTAACATTGAGAATTCATTTTTTGTTATTTTTTCTATTATTTAAAATTATTTATTTGTAAAGTGATTGGTTAAGGTTTTATTATGGGTTGTTTAGTAACTTCAATTTCTATTAGTTATTTTTTTTTGTTTTTAGTTTTATTTCCTTTCTATTTAACTTTTTTTTTTCATTTTTCTATTATTTCTCTGAATTATAGTTTTTTCTTCATATTTTCAATTTAAAATGAAAATTTTGAAGAGAAAAAAATAATTTAAAAAACTTTTTTCAGTGTTTTTTTAATTACTTTATAATTTGACTCTTATACACACACACACACATATATTGCTATGGTTTTTTTTAAGAAATGACAAATTTAAAAGAGGAAAAATAATTAAAAAATTTCCCAATAATTTTTTTAGTTCTCACTTTTAATTTGACTTACATTTTTCTGTCTTTATTTTTATTTTTATTTTTTCTCATTTCAATTCCAATTACTTTAATTATATAATTAATAACTATTTATAAAATTAAGTTATTAGTTTTATAGAAATTTGCAACATTTCTTTCCTAATTTCATAAGAAAGTTTTGATTGACAAATAGTTACTAATTTTTAGATCTTGTGAGTCTTTTTTTCTTAACTTTGTGTTGAATTTCTTTATTTAAAACATAGCTTTATAAGTTTTTTCCTCCAAGTAATATAAAAATTGATCATATACAAGAAATTGAATTCAAGAAGTTTTTTTTTTTCATGTGTCTCTTTGATTAATGTCTATTGTTCTAGCCAGTAAAGGATTTGAAACTCCAGCTAGGATATTATCAGGATCCCACTTTCAAGTTCCATATTTTGTTTCAAAGTCGTTGGAGATTGTTCCACATTTATTGGGATGTTAGTGTTCAATTTCTCATCTATTTCAATTGGTTTGTTAAAGTTGTTTTATCTTCTTTCCTCGAATAAAACACAAAATATTTGTCTCACGTACCATGCAAAAAGTTAATGTGTAAATTTTGTTAAAGCGGTTTAATCTACTGTTACTTCATTTCTGGTTTTATTCAAAGTGACTGTCAAATTCAATCCATTTAGTATTAAATCACAAATCATAGACAAACATGTAATATGTAGAAAAAACAAATTGAAAAGGGCTAATGATGTATTTTATTTAAACAATTGTTATTAAAAATTATTCATAAATATTAATTAACATGTCTTTACAATTTAATTTAAAGATTAATTTAATACTAAATCACAAACTATAGATCATCTCAACTCAATTTGGTTTCAAAATAAAGAGACATCATTTGAGTGATAACAATAAAAGTTTTGTTTCATATTCCCATGCTTTCACTGACAAATACAATTGCATTTAACTTTATATCAATCATGTTCAATTCTCATGAAATTTGTAAAAGACAATTGGTTGTGCAAAACAAGTTTCTTGGAATTGACATCTCATTGACTTGAAAATATGTTTCTTCATGTCAATTTGAATTAAACACTACCAACAAAATAAAGTTATAAAATTTCATTACAACCAATAAAACAAAGTGCTCACCAAAAAACAACATTTTAACCCAACATTTTTACTTTCAATTCTATTTTTCTGTGAAAACTTTAATTGATCATCTCACACCATATCAGCAATTCATATTCCAATTAACTATATTTAAATTAAACAACAAATATTAGCTACAACATAACACTTGTTTTAATATTAATTAAAAAAATAATAAATTAATTTTTTATTATGTGTTTTTGGTTTATGTTAAAATTCCCCACATCAACCTTTTGAATGCTTTTATTCCATTGAAACAAGCAGTTCAAACATTTACCTTTATCCCTTCCGCTTAATCATGTACATCACCATTGGGAAACCTTGATACATAGATCATCTCCGTTTTCTTAGCGAGTTTCATCCATATTTTCAATTGGCTAACTTCCAAGTCATGAAGTTGTTTGTTCATGTAAATGAACATTATTTATATTATTATAAATAACTCTGATATTATCATATTTTCAATATGATCAAAACGATAAAGGTCATTGTTCTCACCATGTCTTATAGCTTACATTGATTTCCTTCTCTTTCACATTCCAAAATGATCTTGTCCTCTTCCAAAATCGTGCATTGACATATGTGTTTTTAGAGTTAGAAATAACAGCTTAATCATTATTTAGAAATCTTAATGTAAGAAAACTTATGCCATATCCAAAAGCTCTAGATACATTAAAAAAATTCAGTGCATGTTAAGTTGAAAGACATAAAGCTCATTATTCTCCATAAACTGTATTTGTATTCTATGGCTTCTAAGTTAATGTATTTGTATCCAATGATATACAAATTAGTGTAATGATTGATGTTTATTAATATTATATCAAATTTACCAAAGCATTTGAAGATTGCAATGTTTTCGATATAACTCAAAGATGTATTGGATTTTTACAATTTAACAAGGTTGTTCAATTAACTCAAAGATGTATTGGATTTTTACAATTTAACAAGGTTGTTCAATTACGTTTTTTGTTGGGACTATTTTAAATATTTATAAAAAAGAAAGACTACCATTAAAATAGTATATCATTAAAATTAGTGAAATTTAATTTTCTATAAAAGTATTTAGTTTTATCTTTATATTAATGCTTTCAAATTAAGAGTGGTTTCTAAGATTAACATCTGGCTGAAATCTATCTTAATCGGATATAAATGTGATCCATTAATAATAAGTATCAATTTTTGAAAGTAATTAAAAAGAAATAAATATCAATTTTTGAAAGTAATTAAAAAGAAATCAGTTATTTAACAATAAATGTACCTATCGATTACCTATATATCTTTTTTACATAAAAAAAAAGCTTTAAATTTCTTCGCCCCATTCAAAAGACACGACTTTATATTTTTTCCTCTCAATTAAAAGAATACACATTTTGTGTGTGAAAAAATTCTTTCTTCCCCATAGCTCACCCTAGTGAGTGCCAAGCCTCAGGGATTTCCTGTTTCCCCACTAATCCAAAATAAGTAAAAACCTTGAATTTCTTCACCCATTTTAAAAGACTTAATTTCATACCTGACAAAATTTATAGGGCCTTCCTTAAGTTTTATATTATTATTATTATTATTTAAATAATAATAATAATAATAATAATATTATGTTACGTAGGAAAATCGCCTACACTTATCAGAGCTGCTTAGGTTAAGCCTTTAAAACATATGGACCCTTAAAGTT
Organism: Pinus taeda; assembly: GCA_000404065.3. Taxonomy (NCBI): domain Eukaryota; kingdom Viridiplantae; phylum Streptophyta; class Pinopsida; order Pinales; family Pinaceae; genus Pinus; species Pinus taeda. The sequence continues at coordinate 187,693 of APFE031685116.1, read as the reverse complement.
GGACGTTGTTATTTTAGTTTAGTGGCTGCTTAGGTTAAGCCTTTAAACCATATGGACCCTTAAAGTTGGACGTTGTTATTTTAGTTTAGTGAAGTTTTAGATCTCATCTATTTCTTCCATCGTAAAATGGGCTGTATCATCTTCCTCGCCATCCTTCTTTACTCCTCTGATATATATATATATATATAAAATGAAATGAAGCTACGATGAATTGGCAATAAATGGCAGACGAGTAACCAAGAGATCTCATACACCAAGAGATTTAAGCCCCCTCACTTCTCCATAACCACTGGACGCACTTCAGTTTTGAGGACCTTCTCTGCGAGATTCTCCTTAAGGCTGATATGTCTGGTATGACAACAACCGTGCCTATGAAGATTACCTTGTAACCAACCCTTGCCTGCTCAACAATCTCATGACGGAGAATGACACATAAAGACCGTGGAAGAGAACCAGCAGGTATCTCTTTGGACGTCTCTTGCATTCGAAGTGTCTGCCAACCTGCAAACTTGCTCTCTTGACGAAGAAGCGCCCATCTATCTCGAGTTGAACAAGTAGCATTCACACAGATAATGAATTTCGTATATGTAAATTCCTGTTCCATATTTCTTTTTATCAATCCTCCACTATCCAAGCACTTGAAAGTTCCCTGTAAAAGCTTTGGCCGAACCTCACTTGTTCGAGTCACAACCCCAATAAGATACCAATTTTCCAATTTGATATCCTTGTTGGGACCATCATCTGCTATATATGTAGGCCTGTGTTGCATCACAAACCTCTGGCATGTATTTTTCAGGTATGGCTCAAACATTGATATACTCGTACGAGATGGCCTGCTGCAGTGTATCGTCAAACTGCATAACATGGCTAAAATCGACATAGAATGGGGGGCTCCCTCCCTATTTTTCAACGACTCCAACTCTGCCTTGTACATCTTCTTCTTCCTGAGGCTTCCCCATTTACAACATAAGCCCCCATGTCCACTGTAAACGTATTCAGAAATTCTCAAAAGAGAATTTCAGCCCATTGCGCTTTCTGGTAGACTGGACTCCACCAATCCTTCCAATTTGGTGCCAAAATAAAACGCCGTAGAAGCAATAATCAAAACCAACCTCATCTTTAACCAAGAGTTCTACATAACCTATTTCAAACTTAACAATGAATTAATTTCACTCAGATGTATTGATATTAAATACAGTCAATAATGCTGCAGGTGTTCTGTTTAACTGAGTTTCTTCAATTCCAACGGTAGGATCGATTGGGTTTCTCCATCGCCAGTAAGTATCGAATGACCCAAAATCTAAATAAGTTAATTAGTTTTTCAGAAGAAAGAAAGCCTAATGTATTATATTGAGTCAATATAATAATTAAATGTACATATAGGTAAAGTCCAGTTCAGCAGCCTATTGAGTCAATATAATGTACATATAGGTAAAGTCCAGTTCAGCAGCCTGGTCCATACGATCATATGTCGGAAATAGAGATGCAGCGTAGCTCAGATAGCTGGCAAATAGAGGCAAATATAAAAATGATGGGTCATATATGAAAATGATGCAATATAACTGATATATGCAAAAGTCCAAAATTACAGAATGTGTGATTTAGTTCATGGATAGGCAGATTAATTCAAATACCAATGGAGCCATAAACCATAGTCCAAGTGGCAATAATATTGTCCAAGATGGACATGTAAGGAGCAGCTGAATTATTGAATATTTTGGAGTTCCACCATTTCCATGTAGTCCAGAGAAAGATAAGGATGAGATATCTCCTATGGGCTCTTTGCCGGCTCCACCAGATGAAAAGCTGCATGGGAAGAATAAAAAACAGTGAGTGGGAAAACAAAAGTATTTGCCAATACATACCAGATTTGTTGTATAGATGGACATTGGAAAAACATGTGGAAATTTGTTTTTTCATCTGCTTCACATATCGTGCATTTGCTAGGACTGTGCCAACATCGTTTCCTTAGATTGTCCCATGTGAGGTTCTTGTTGTGGAATACCAGCCACCCAAAGTGGATGTATTTCAGAGGACAACTTGCCTTCCAGAAGACCATCGGAAAAGACACATGAACGGGAGAAAACCTGGAAAGAATCATATCTAAGTATATGTCACGAACAGTCACAGGCTTCTGGGCATTGGATAGAGACCAAGAAAGATGATCAGCATTTCCATATCGATGAGTACCACATCTGTTTAAGAGCTCCGTGATGGATTTCCAGATGCCTCCCAGAACATCCGGCAAGCAGAGTGCATTTTCGTCCTTCCAAATTGGGGAAGAGCCTTGCCAAGCTTCAATGAGTTTGTTCCATGGGAAAATACCACGCCTATGTAGATATGCAGATAGATTCTACGGAATGGATATATCACAATGACCACACAAAATAGGGTCAATACCAATAAGTACACGACAACCTGAGTATAACCTCCATTTCAATCGCGTGATGAAATATGATTCAATCTTCCGAAGGTTGAGCCATATAGCATATCCTTGTCGAGGCCCGATAATCCCAGTTCTGTACCAGTATTCCAATTGCCTTCCTTTCAAGTATTTCTGTCTGATTATATTGCTCCATGGACCATCACCGAAAATGCCTCGCCATAAAGTGCGGCATAAGAGTGCCCGGCCAAAAAGTCTTAAGTCCTTTAAACCCCAACCACCAAGATGCTTTGGAATGGAAATGGCATCCATTTTGACAAGATGGAATTTCCGATGGGCAGACGATCCTCCCCATATGAAATTTTCCGTGATCATCCGGAAAATGGTACATGAGGGAAGGAAGAATAAATGTGCCCAATATACAGATAATTGAGACAAGACCGCTGTTGATAATATAACTCTGCCAGCCAGCGAAAGGGGCTTGAATTTCCAAGACGAGATTTTTTTGAAATATCTCTCTATTAACCATTCCCAATCTTTAGCAGTATAACCGTTTGCTTTTAGATGAAATCCCTAATATTTAATACCATTTTGGAGCAGACATGAGACAATGCCAAACATAGCGGCAATTCTATTAATCAGATCCAGATTAGTTCCATTATGGGAAATAGTGGATTTAGACTTGTTGATGATAAGTCCCGTAACTTTTTGGAAATTAGTAAGAATGTCTAATAGGCAATTCCATGAGTCCTGACATAACATAGCACATAGAAGAACATCATCCACAAATAGGTTGTGTGATATAGAAATATACTTGCTAATCTTGATTGGCCGACATCGATTTTCATTAACAGCCTTGTTGATGTGTAAAACGAGAGTATTCATGGTCAAAATGAATAATATGGGGGCAAGAAGACATCCCTCGCGGAGGCCTCTTTCAGCAAGAAAATATGAGGAGGGAATGCCATTAATATTTATGGCGTAATTGACGTTTTCAACACATCCCATAATCTATTTGATCATCTCGGACCGCAAACCAATTTCCAACACATGCCATAATCCATTTGATCATCTCGGACCCAAACCAATTTTCGCCAGTAAACATCTGATAAAGCCCCAGTCCAAACAATCATATACCTTTTGTAGATCTATTTTTAAGATTGCCGCGTCACTATCCTTAATGATCATGGAGAACATACATTCATGTGTGTCCAAACAATCATATACCTTTTGTAGATCTATTTTTAAGATTGCCGCGTCACCATCCTTAATGATCATGGAGAACATACATTCATGTGTGTTGGCTACAGCGTCAAGTATGTTACGTCCCTTCAGAAATGCAACTAAATAAGTTATTTCGTTATATATATAGAGGTTCAACTTTCAAAATCACAAATCCGAAATTCGATATAAGAATGCAGTCTTCTCAGAAACTTTCCAAGATTTTAACGATAACAAGGATGGCTGCTGAGGCAGCAAGTCCCTGCCTCATGAGAAAAGCATGTGCTTTCGCGCCGGCCAGTTTGGAAGATAGCGTCGCTGTGAACCGGAAAAGAGCGATTTTTTCGGTGACCACCCCGCAAAATCGACAAGTTGGCAGTTCAATTTAATCAGAAGCAGTAGTTAGGGGCATAAAATGCATAGTATATTAGGAATGGCTTTTTGTATCTTGGAGGACGGCCCGTTATTTACTATGTTATGTGTATTTATGGTTCCATAGCAAAGAATGGTTGTTTTATGGAAAGTAGATTAGACGGGTTATCAAAATCCGTATACTATTTTATTTTATTTTTATATTATAGTATCAAAGATAAATCAAAATAATTATTTTACATTTATATAATAACATGAAAATTGGTTTGAGCCATGACTTATGTTTTTTGTTTTGAAAAGCACAGTACCAGTGGATCGCATACTTTCGAATGAATAGATGGTGAAAGCACAGTACCAGTGGATCGCATACTTTCGAATGAATAGATGGTATAAATCACCAAGAATATCTAAAAGACGGTCTCAGATTTAGAAGCAAGAATATCTAAAAGACGGTCTCAGATTTAGAAGTTGTTGTCAATATTTTATGGAGTAACTGGTCTTACCTATATCTCCTACCTGGCATGACTTCTATCGAGACAGAATAAAAGTTCACTGGCTTAGAATAATATAATAATATATATGTCACACATAAGTGTGGTTTGATAGTAAGTCATTTAAACGAAATTTAAGAGATAGAAGTTCAAATTTTATTGAGTATACTGAATGACCTATTGTAAACTTAAAAAACTAATTCCCAATATCTTAGGCAAAGTTTAAAAATATATATATATGGCACACACAGGGATGCGAATAGGTAAAAAACTAATTCCCAATATCTTAGCCAAAGTTTAAATATATATATATATATATATATGGCACACACAGGAATGCGAATAGGTACAAGTGTCCTCTCCATCGCAGGTGTCAAGCAGCACAATTCCAGTTGATATTATAGCAAGTTTGATCCCATCTTCCAAATTTTTGGTATGGAGGTGCCCAAGTGCGTTTGCAGGTAAATGTTTTATTTCATTTTCATTTTTTTTCGTCCGTTTAACTTGATCAGGGTTTTGACTGCTCTATCAGATGACCAGGCCCAGTTGGCCAAGTCTCTGTTTTCCCTAAAATGAATGACTAGATCCCATTTTCAGGGAATCTATAACTCTAAATTTCAATACCTGGGTCAATCCTTGTGCGCGCTGAGAATAGATGATCATAGCCAATCATATACATACCCAAGAGAGAAGGAACACATACCCCGGAAAAGACTGTGCAGTGAATTAACGATTGGTTTAGTGAAAGACTTATTTGAACCTTCTCTAGTGAAAGACTTATTTGAACCTTCTCTGCGTGAGTTGATTCTTTGTGCTGTAACGTGAATGGATTTGTGTTTGCTTTGATGTGCACAACTTCTATCAACGACGACTTCTATGTGCTGTGAATGATACATTAGTTTCCCTCCCACCGGAAGACAGAGTAAAGTTGTTCACATACTCATATAGATTTACCAAAGTTCCCAAGATTTAACAAAGTTCCCAACGTACACGAGAGAACTCTTTATCACAGCCAAAGAAGTCCTTATCGGCAGACGACAGAGGATAAGGCCCTTTTCAATTTATATCCGGCAGAGAGGAAGGACATTCCCCCCACGATATGGTACGGTACAGAGTCGACATTTTGAGGTTGTCACCCACACTGACTGCAGAGAGCACAACAACATCGGTACGTCTCAGGTTCGATACCCAACAGAGAAAGTATTTCAAAATAAAACACAAGCCTCGGTTTGGGCTCACAGATGCTCTTAGGGAATGGGTTACCACACAATGTTGTACTCTAATGGCGGATAGACACCTTAGTTCCAGCTACTTTTTAGTCAAAATTCTTTATACTTTTAACGTTGGAGGAGGTTCATAACCAACTCGGAGACACCAGCATGTCGCTTAGCAGCATGAGCATGGACGAGCTACTGAAGAACATTTGGACAGCAGAGGAAAATCATCCTTTTCTCGGTTCCTTAGCCATTCTCGCTAACCTATTTCAAGCTTTGCACAGGCATCACCGAAACTCAATGCATCCAACTTGCAGAATTTCACCTTGACGGTACAACTCGAATGCATTTGGGAGTTTGAATGCACACTTTTTTACTTGAAGCAACTTGGAATGTTGTTAAACCTCCCAAAAATGAAATGAAATTAATGGTTTATGTAGGGCTCAGCACAGCTACTATTTTCTGGGCATCATTTTGGGCCAATTTCGACTGTGTAATGGTATGCAAATAATCTATGAACTTTCATCCAGACTACAGAGCATTTTGAGTTTATATGTCCAGTTATGACAAGGTTAGATTATGCTATTCTTTTAGTGTGTTTGATTGTTGTTGGTGCTTCAACTGATGATGGTGGGACTGTTTAAGGTTCTTCCTTCACTCCTCCATCCATCTTTGCTTCTGTGAGCTCGGACACTAGGAAATAATATGGAATGGGCCATGACCTTTTTCTATGCACCTGCTTTTTGCGAAATCAACTTTCATTCAGTATATTGAACATAGGATCTATATCTCCAAACTACTGGGACTGGTTCTCTCATTCGAACTGGGACTCGTGACTAAGCAACTAGATCTAGTCACTAATCGATGGATTCTAGGTCAACAACCTGCTCAACGGATGCAACTGTTCGGTAAACTTCAATGTTGTTTCAACGAGTGTTACTTCAGTTGCTTTAAGTCATTGAATTTGAAGTAATTCAAATATCTTTTTTTAGGGAACTGAATTTATAGAAACACATTTGTCTTTTCATCTGCTGAATATATAGAAATGTAGATTTAATATTTATTTTTTCAGGATATATATATAGAAATGTAGATTCAATATTTTTTTTTTCAGGATATAGAAATATATGATTCAATATTTATAAATTCATAAGTTTTTCCAAGCAATCCATATAGATTCAATATCTGTTTTTCCAATATTTATGCAAAAATCATGTGCCTCAATTTGATCTTCCCTCTATTTAATTTCATAGTTGGAAGATCATAGGTAATGAGATATGTATTATGACTTATTGCTAAAAAAAAATTCATATACCCTAAATAGTATAAACTGTGATGGTGAAAAATCATGCCCTGAACAATATGTTGTACTACTAAGAAATCGAGTGCCTAAACCAGTGCTCTTTTTGCTATCATAATCGGAAAACATCACAGGCAACAAATATAGTATGTCGTGTTACTGGAAAATTAGATGTCTCAAATAACATGTTGTATATTGTTGAGAAATCAAGTGTCCAATACATTGCTCTCTCCATGTTCTCCACCATTGTCGTCTGCAGGTACAATGTAGCTCGAGCATCCCACCATATCTGCAGATGCTTCTTGCCATGAGAATCAAAACATCCCAGGCATCCAGCATTGGAGTAATTCTTGTTTGTGAAATTTTCAAAAATCATTGGAGCAATTCCTGTTTGTGAAATTTTTCCAATAGAGTCAAAACATCCAAAGCATCCAGCATTGGAGTAATTCTTGTTTGTGAAATTTTCAAAAAGCGTTGAAGCAATTCTTGTTTGTGAAATTTTCAAAAATCTAATGAAGGTCGATAACAATATAGTCTGTGGAAGCCCGACTGCGAAATAGTCTTTCGAAGCAAAGACAAGTGGGCACTGCCATGAAAAATTTCAACAAATGGCTCTCCTGTAGTCTTTCAAAGTAGTAAAGACAAGTGGGTACTGCTATGAAAAATTTCAAAATTTCAACTCAGATTAACATAGTTTATGGGATTACTATTATGAGATCTTAAGAAAAAGTTATAACGGCTTAAAAGGTTAACGTATATATCATTGGAGGAAGTTTGGTTCATATATCTTTTAAATAACATCCACCTGACCTAATGAGGAATATGATTCATTAAATCAAGAAAATTTAATAACTGAGTTCTTCCCTGAAGGCATATATATTATATCTGCAAGTTGTGATCCAATATTTTGAACTAGATATATGATCAGGATCTATTTAAATTTGAATAACTTTTCAAATCATAAAAAATTTGAATAACTTTTCAGATCATAAAGTGAAGATTTGTTATATTTAATGGAATAACTCCACTGTTAGCTAGTAAAATAATGGTTGAATATTCAAATAGGATAACTCCACCCCATTCATCCATTTGTTAATTAAGAGTTATTTTATTTAACCAATCGATTCAAACCAACGATTAAACAAGACTACTGCCGCTACATATCCATGTGTTAATGTTTGTCATCATTTTTCGAATTGGTGTGTTATTGAGTATCCAATTAATTCACTTAAAATTGAAGAAAAGCAAGTTATTTAGTGTAAGTAATTATAATGGGCAAATGGAAAATGGATATAAAAATAGAAGTCGAAACTTATTAGATTTAGGATTTTTCTTTACCTCGTATTTAATTTTACATTTTTCATTTCAAAATTTCTAGGTATGTTTTCAGGCTACTTTTATCTTGCATTTTTTTGCACATTTTGTATATCTTTCTTTCAAGCTGACAGAGGATGCTCCTAAATGGGGTTTTGACTTATCTAGACTATCCATCTGGTTAAGCATTGTCTTTCCCTCTGGTTTTATTGCTGTTTTGGCAGTTCATAACTTCTTTTTCTTCATTAGTACTGGTGGAATATTGACTTTACACATCTGCATTACTTTTGTTTCCTCAATAGTTTTTGTACAGATTAAAGAGTATCTCTCATATCATATCAAACTATTCAAATGTATTCGGACTTTATATGATTATTTAGCATAATACAATCAAGCTTTTTTTATTGAAAAAAAACTACTATTGCAAACATAAACCTATTATATTTAAATTTATAAAATTGAAATTTTAATTTATAAAACCTATATATATGTTTTTCATACATTTCATAAATTGAGTTGTGAGACAAATGAAATGCCCATTTGTGTTACAATGAACTAGTAAATTGGTAACCAACAACTAAAATGGTAAAACTTCAAACTTTACTTAGACTCTCATAAGCTCCATAAACCCATAAACCTTACTAAGGATGCTTGTTCAACCAAAAATTATGGTATACACCGTTAGCATTGATATTGTTGGATCAGGTGCACAACAAACTTAATTAAACACACAGCAGAAAAATAAACAAACACATAAGACACAACTTTTAACGTGGTTCACCCAACCAATCTGGGCTACGTCCACCAAACATAGGCATCAGGAATATATTAATCAAATTGGAGATTACATCAAGAAATCCTCACACACTCTTA
>APFE031685116.1:120511-177309 GCA_000404065.3 Pinus taeda | reverse complement strand
GTCGATTGTTGTAAAATATTTATGCAGGGCCAATAAACAAAATTTATTTCACGTAAGAAGCATGGAATTATCCTTTGGTATGCCTATAAATTAAAAAACAATTTATTTTATTGGCGATTTGAATTAGCCACCACTACGGTTAGATGAAAATATATTTAGTTTAGATATCAATTTGGGATTCAACTGCATTAAGTAAGTCATTCACGTATGACCATTTCCATGAGAGGTAGTCGTAACTGACTAATTTCTCATGATTTTTGAATAGTTCACTTAGCACTCATTTCAATCGGTTGTGCTCACAGGGTGAGGAAGTGGATTCAAACAGTGAAATGGGAAGAACGAATCACATAGCATCAATCATCACTTCCTGGCTTGCCAAAGTTAAGCGCGCTTGATGCCAGAGGAGTTCTGGGATGGGTGACCTCCTGGGAAGTCCTGGTTACCGGGTGAAAGCCCCGGAAGTGATGATTGATGCTATGTGATTCGTTCTCCACATTTCACTAGTTTCAATCCCACTTCTTCACCCCTGTGAGCATCACCCGATGCAATGAGTGCTAAGTGAACTAGTCAAAAATCACGAGAAATTAGTCAGTTACGACTACCTCTCATGGAAATGGTCATACGTGAATGACTTACTTAACGCAGTTGAATCCCAAAATGATATCTAATATAATGCACTGCGTAAACCGCCATACATATATTTAGTTATTATCGTTGACCCTGAATCATTCGATGATTGTGATTGATATAATACAAGTGGTTGATGCATATCGATATTTTAGTGGTATATACTAGAGTTATATATATGATTCCTCTACTTTCCATGTGATATTACTAATTGTGAATAATTTCCTATAAACATGATCGTAAGATAGATGTTTCAAAATAAATTGCTAAGCAATGCATTATGTAGTATGGCAGTTAGCAAGGATTTGATGTATACACGATAATGCATGTACGCATAAGTGGAAGATTTGTTGGTGACTTTGTGATGAGTGGGTTGGAGGTTTAACTTACAGTTATGATCGGGTAGAATAAAATGGGATATGAACTATAGAAATGTCCAAAACTCGATATATATAGAAAATATAATAATCGACTTAAAAATGTAAATATTTGCAAAGAGAATAATTTAAGAAACTAAAAGTAGTATGCACGGAATAGAGGAATAAATAGAGTAAAGAATGGATGAATTGAACTAATAACAATATCTTCAAGGGTAATACTCGAAAAGAACCATATTCCTTAGGGAATTATAGAATGAACTTTTCAAATTCTTTAAAATATATATATTATAAGTTCACGAAACACTATTATTCCAGATTCAATTCCTAGAAAAGAGTGCAAGTGTTTCCAAGGAAACGATAAACTAGAAGAAGTGAAATGTTTTATAATAAATCCTTTATAATCATGAGACTACTATGATAAATCAGCTGGGCCAAATAAATCACACAATTACCAACATAAATTTGAAGGGAAAATTAATTTAGCAAATTTAACCAGTTTGTCAATTATACTTTAGTTATTTCTGGTATTATATCAAAGAAAGAAAATAGAGTAGAAAAGTGAGTTGGAAACCCTAAGCTGCAAACCAATAGTAAAGATAAAAGGATAATTTCCTCGTTCATTCATTATTTACTTTAAATTAATTATAGTAATGATTACATTTGACTGCAAAAGAGGAGAAATACTTTGAAGTCAAAAATCCATGATAAGACATTATAGAATACTACCCGTGAATCCAAATTGAAGTGTAGCATTATCAAGGCCAAGGTACCAGTAAAAGATAAAGGAAATCCATCCCAATACCATTCAAGGTTTTGGCTATAACTACTGCAACAAGTTGAACCTTGATCTCGGTGGCAACCATATCACTAAATCGTGGCGAGGTGTTATGGAAATTTCTAGAAATCTTGACGAAATGTTGATCTGTAACATAATCATAAGACATGAAATTAACTTTTAAAGAAGGGAAATGTACTGGAATTAGATCTAGCCATATTTTGTTTCCCTAGAAAGGGGTGTACCTACAACCAAGACCTGGGTTATAACCTAACCTAGCCAACTTGAGTAGATTGTTCAATCTAGAAAGGAATGGGTTAACCAAGGGCAGAAAATTTCTTGAGAATGAAAAGTGTCATGCGCCTTTCCCTTGGTAAATTGGAAACAATAATGTCACGTTAAAGTGATGAAACTAGAATTTATTTTCAAAAATGGACACTAACAGATAAGACCTTGTAAAAAGGAAAAAACAAATTATGTGTGGAGGGCATTCGAGACAATGGAAGTAAATCAAAATATTTGTAGAAGGAAAGAAAGGGGAAACTTCAAAAATTCAAGGGAAATAGCCAGTAAGGCACTCTCTGAACTTTCAAGAGGAAAAAGGACAAGTTCGACCTTATGAAAATGTAAAGAGAAACTTTCGACTTGCTTGAAGATGGAATGGGATTGAAACCTTGTTCCCATATCATGAAAGTGGGGCATGAAGGAACATTATGAAGAACTAGGTAATAGAATAATATTCCCTGAACAAATCACTTGGGAGATAAATCAGTAAATTCAGAACCAAAAACACATTGCAATGATAAAACACATGGGTTGCAATAGTAATCCTTAATAACTTGTTTCACATCGCTAATTAATAGGGCTAAGAAGAAAGGATTGATATTGCCTCCAACAATGAGGCTTTCTCTTCGACGATTAATTGTACCATCAAAAAGAAGGAAAGGTCATGTTGGAGCCAAGATGCACAACAATCAATAAAAAATATACACAGCAATTAAATCATGCACAGGAAACACAGAAATTTAACGTGGCTCACCCAACCAATCTGGGCTACGTCCACCAAACATAGGCATCGACAATTCTTTATTAATCAAATAGGAGATTACATAATTAATCAAATCCTCACAAACTCTCACACCAAAAAACAATCCTTATGGATACCTGTTTTATAGCATGTAGAATCTAACTGCCTCATAAATCCTCTCACATCAAATTTAGGATGCATTAACTCCCTCCCAACAACCTGGAGCTAATCTAGCAAAAAATTCCTATTTTTGTCACCTACTGAGATTTTTGCCTATTTTACATAAAACAGAAAATCTCAACAATCTCCACCTTGACAACAATTAGCCTGATGCCCTATTCTTTATTATTTTATCTTTTCTGCAAGCCAAGAGAAGCCAAACACCAGCGTAGCTTCTCTAACAAAACTGGTTTCGTGAACATGTCTGCACAATTCTCCTTTGTATGCACCTTTTCAAGAGAGACTCCCCTTTCAGAGATAACCTGTCTTACAAAATGGTACTTGATCGGTATATGCTTTGATTTACTATGATAGGCCGGATTCTTAGCCAAATGTATTGCACTTTGACTGTCACAAAGTAACTTGATGTTGTCCTGCAACCTACCAAATTCACCAAACAACCCTTTCAACCAAATCACTTCTTTGCAAGCATGAGAAGCAGCAATGTATTTTGCTTCAGTAGTGGATAAAGCAACAATGTTCTGTAGCTTTGACATCCAGCTGATAGCTCCACCCACAAGAGTAAAGACGTACCATGAAGTTGACCTTCTCTTATCCAAATCACCTGCAAAATCGGAATCAACATATCCACAAACAAATTCACTACTCTTATTGTAAGTGATACAATAACTACTTGTGCCTCTCAAATACCGAAGCACCCATTTCACTGCTGACTAGTGTTCTTTACCTGAATTTTCCATATACTTGCTAACAACCCCAACTGTATGTGAAATATCTGGTCGAGTACAAACCATCGCATACATTAAACACCCTACTACATTGGCATATGGAATTCGAGACATATAATCCTTTTCTTCATCTATATTAGGACATAAACTCGAAGAAAGCTTAAAATGGGAAGCTAAAGGGACTCACAGAGGCTTCACATTATTCATACCAAATCTCAAAAGTATTTTCTTAATATACTTTTGTTGTGATAGCCATAGCTTACCATTTCTTCTGTCTCTGAAAATCTTCATGCCCAAAATCTATCTTGCTGCTCCTAGATCTTTCATATCAAATGTCCTTGTCATCTGAGCCTTCAACCTGTTGATTTATTTATGCTTTTTCTTGCTAAAAGAATATCGTCAACATACAATACTAAGATAATGAATATGCCATTTTTCAATTTCTTAAAATAAACACAATGATCATATTCACTTCTAACATATTTCTGACTCAACATGAAATAATCAAACTTCTTATACCACTGCCGAGGCGACTGCCTCAGGCCATATAATGACTTCTTGAGCCTGCAGACAAATTTCTCATTGCAATGCTGAACAAACCCTTATGGTTGTTCCATATAAATTTCCTCATCTAAGTCACCATGTAGAAATGCAGTCTTAACATCTAATTGCTGCAACTCTAAATCAAGCAAAGCCACTAATGCTAATACAATTCTAGTTGAAACAATTTTAACCACTGGTGAAAAAATCTCATGAAAGTCAATACCAGCTTTCTAAAAAAACCCTTTTGCAACCAACCGCGCTTTGTACCTATCTTTCGTATCATTCACACCCCGTTTCAGCTTGAAAACCCATTTACACCCCACAGTTTTCCTCTCTTTTAGAAGCTCAACCAGATCCCATGTGTCGTTCTTACCTAAGGCCATCATTTCGTCCTTCATGGCTGGTTTCCACTTCTCACTTTTCAAACCTTCTATTGCTTCCTCATAGCACAAAGGTTCATCGTCATTAGTAATAAACGCAGTAGAAGTGACATAATCATCATACCTTCTCGGTGGTCGTTTGATTCTTGTCGACCACCTTAAGGATGTTTCTGGCGCTTCCTCGATTAGCTGACTACCATCTGTAGGAACTTCTTGTCGATCAGTATTTGAGACCTGTTCATGATCTAAACCTGAACCCTATTCATGTTCTGATTCTGAAACCTGTTCATGACTAGTATCTGAACTATGGTCATCATGACTATCATTAGAAATTCTATCAAACTGAATGTGCTGAAAGTCAGATACATCATCCTGTTTCAATCTACTATCTACATCTAACTGTACAAGATAGGATTCATTAAACTTTACATCTCTGTTGATGATGATTTTGCGGGTAGTAGGATCCCACAATCTATATCCCTTTGTTCCAACACCATACCCAACAAAGATATACCTTTTAGACTTTGGATCTAATTTAGTTCGCTGATGTTTAAGCACTAGAGCATATGCATCACAACCAAACACTCTGAGTTTAGAATAGTCACAAGGGTGTCCTTTCCATACCTCTTGCGGAATCTTGTAGCCTATCGCCATCGATGGAGATCGGTTTATCACATAACAAGCTATTGCCACCGCTTCCGTCCACAACTCCTTTTGCAACCCGGCGTTACTCAACATACTCCTTGCTCTCTCTAGAAGATTCCTATTCATGCGTTCAGCAACTCCATTTTGCTGAGGAGTATAAACCCTGGTCTTATGTCTCTCGATCCCTGCATCCTTGCAATAGCTGTCAAACTCCTTGGAAGTAAACTCACCACCATTGTTAGTTCTTAAACACTTTATTGTTCTACCAGTGTTGTTTTCTACCAATGCTCTAAACTGCTTGAAAACTGAAAAAAGAAAAACATCAGACTTTGTTTTCAACATGTAGACCCACACCTTCCTAGAAAAGTCATCAATAAATGATACAAAATAAGACGAACCACCATATGAGGTTGTAGGGGCTAGTCCCCAAACATCTAAATGGATATAATCAAGTATGCCTTTACTAGTATGTTTGCATGTTTTAAACTTTTGTTCACTTTGTTTTCCAAACAGACAATGCTTACAGAAATTTAATTTTCCAGACTTCAGATTTGGAAGTAACTTGCGATCAACGAAAACTTTCAACCTTCTTTCACTCATATGCCCCAATCTTTGATGCCATAAGTGAAACTGTCATGTTCAGACACAGAGACATGATCTGACCCAGTTCTACCTTCTAACTGAAATAGATTTCCTACTTTCTTAGCTTTCATCACTAGTAAGATACCTTTATAGATTTTCATAACTCCACCTTGAATTACAGTTTTATATCCATTTGAATCAAGTGCTCCTAATGAAATCAAATTTTTCCTTAAATCTAGTACATGCCTTTCATCAGTTAATATTCTGGTTGTGCCATCAAACATTTGTAGTTGTATGCTTCCAATCCCAACAATATTACATGTTACATCATTACCCATGTACACAACACCATCATCAATTGATCTATATGTTTTAAACCAATCTCTATGTATACACATGTGGTTAGATGCCCCGGAATCTAACAATCAATGTTGATCATGTTTTGAAGCATTAACAGACAATACCTCGTCACTCATACCTGAAACTGAACCTGTATCTGTGGTATTGGCTTCCTTCTTTTCTGTCGAAGAGCCCTCTTTATCAGCCTGCTTTCGCTTCCAACAATCCTTTTTCAGATGTCCAACCTTGCCACAATGCCAGCACTTCACCTTAGGCTTCTTTCCTTTGGACTTCGAACGAGAGTTGCTATGCTTTCCACCGGAGTGTCTCTCTCGTGAGCGACCTCTGGCCATCATTACCTCTGATGTCGAGGTGTCTGCATTCGACTTCTTCCTCGTTCCTCAGCCAACAAGGCTCTAACAACATCGTCAAACTCAAGGATATCTGATGTACTAAAACTTATGGAAGTAACAAAATGATCCCAGGATTCAGGCAAAGAACATAATAGAGTTATTGCCTTATCCTCTGAATCAAATTTACATCTAGACTGTTTAATTGCACCAACAAGGTATTAAAAACATTCAGGTGATCAGCAATTGAGGTACCTTCTTTCATCCGCAATCCATAAAGCTGCAGTTTCAGGAGAATTCGATTTGTCAAAGATTTCGTCATGTAGAGCTTCTCAAGCTTCGACCACAGGCCTGCGGTGGTTTTCTCTGACACAATGTTGAACAGACCATCGTCCGCCAGACATAACCGAATTCCGCTCAGAGCTCTATCGTCCATCTCATCCCATTCATCCTCCGTCATGGAAGGAGGTCTTTTGTTTTTCCCCAACAGTGCTTTTGCCACACCTTGTTGAACCAGCAGATCGTGCATTTTCACCTTCCAGATCTCAAAATTATTCTTGCCATTAAATTTTTCAATTTCAAAACAGGCACTTTGTGTTTTGGCCATCTTGTCAAAGAATCTCCAATTTCAATTTGAAATACCAGCAATTTAAAAAACAAAATTGCCTATGCCTTTGTTTTTACACAAAAAAAAACTGCCTATGCCTTTATACCTGTGCTTCTTCTAAAAAGAAAACTGCCCGTTGCATTTATATTAGAACTGTCTTTATTCAATTTGCCTTTATTTTTAACCGTTTAAACAGCCAGGAAATATATATATATATATATATATATATATATAATATATTATATATATATATATATATATATATATAGCTCCTCCGGAAACCGGCGCTCACAGCAAACCAAACAAAAACTTCACATATTTACACAGCGCATATATTAAACCACACCATAGTTTTATATCAACGCCGTTGCCAAAAAACTATTTACGCTGTTTGCAAAATATTCCCACACAGGTTACGCTGTCTGGTTACAGATCCATGTTGTTTATTAAAATACATATACATGTTGTTTAGCAAAACCCATATCCACGCACAGCAAAGTAGAACTTAACAGCCACGCAGGTATCAAGGTAAAACCATATATATCCACGCCGGTTATAAAATCTGTACACATTGTTTTAAAAAAAAACATATATACATGCTGTTTTTTTTTTTCAATAGATATTCCCACACGTTGGAAATATATATATACCCACGCAAGTGTTTTTAACAAAACCACGCCATTTTAATATAATTCTATCACCATCCCCACGCAGTTTTCATATATATCCATGCCGCAGAGAATACATACGCGCAGAGCATATAAAATATGTTATATAAGTCTGTACCTGGCGTATCTGCACTCCTCTACTCGCATATACGGCAGCACCGAAAACATGAAGCATGCATACCTCCCGGCAGACGCACCAACAGCAATGTACAGGCCTCCACGCACTCTGAACAGAATCGGTTCTCGGCCTCCAGCAACAGGCTTTGGTCTTCACTCAGCCGCACTGCCTCCACGCAACAACAATCAAACTCCCTCAGCGCTCCAGCACAGCCAGCGCTCCACCTTCAGCAGTCAGACACACCAGCACCTCCAACATGCTCTGATACCAATTGTTGGATCAGGGGCACAACAAACTTAATTAAACACACAACAGAAAAATAAACAAACACATAAGACACAACTTTTAACGTGGTTCACCCAACCAATCTGGGCTACGTCCACCAAACATAGGCATCATAAATATATTAATCAAATTGGAGATTACATCAAGAAATCCTCACACACTCTTAGCAAATCATCCGAATGATTGCCTGTTATATAGCATAGAGAATCTAACAGCCTCATAACTCCCTCACATCAAATATAGGAGGCATTAACTCCCTCCCAACAACCTGGAGCTAATCTAGGAACTGAATCCCTATTGTTGTCATCCTTCAGAGATTTTTGCGTATTTGACTAAAACAGAAAATCTCAACAGATATCTCGTCGGTTGATCAATAGAATTCCCGGAAAAATTGCAATTAATTTTTGGATACAGAATGATAGCAGGTAAACATTTAGCGAATAAACAATTGATTGAATAATCTGAAAGTAGTTGATGATGGTTCTACAAACAAGCACACGTAATATGCCCGTAGTATTTGATATGCTATCTTTTATATTATTATTTGTTGGAAAAGCAATCGGCAATGACGTTTAGCATGAAATTTGAGCCACGTATAATACATAGGTTATCGATATTCATTACATTTATAGTGTGATTTTTTGAAAGTTTTTATGGTTCCGTCAAAATCTGGCCATAATTTATTGGAATCGCAAGTTTGATAGCTAGTGTTTGTACAATTAAAGTCTCTTAGGGATTTTCCAGGGTGCTGAATTCAAATATACAGTTAAAAAACTATTTTAATTGCAACAAATCAAAATTTAACCTCAATTTCTTTCACAGGATTCTGTCACAAAAATCTCAAAAAAATCACATTATAGACCACTCCTTAATGTAAATATTAATCTTGTCAAGTTAATATTTTAATATTTTTTTAATCATATATAATAACACAAAAATTAATTATATATATATATATATATATATATATTATAAAAAATTATATATCGTTACACATTGAAAAAACGATTATTATTTTGTAACGCGCATCAAATTTTAAATGGATTAATTATCACAGAAAAATATCCGCTCAGATTTCACTTGAAATCCAAATGCACTAGATTCAACTGAAAACGGCGTGGCAGAAGGGTTTAGTTTTAAGTAAAAAACTAACCGAGCAACTTATTTATTTTTAATTATCCCATTCATATTGGTTACTTATCAAAAGCTTATTTAAATCATTAGTTTTAAAGTGAAAGGATTTTTGTTAAACTAATTTGGTGAACTATTTTTAAATGGATTATAATTAGTTATTAATGAAAAAAATAATTAGGTTATTAAAGAATTTTATTTAAATTTTACAAAAAATTTAATGTGTTGGAAATATTAAGAGGGGATAAATCAAATACACTGTTGTGTTGCATGCTTCAGTTCACAAGTGAAGTGGTAGGCATGGTTCATGCAACATCATTCGTGCTACTCCCACAATACTTTTGTTCTTCCTCTCAACCACCCTATTTTGTTGTGGTTTATGGGGTGTTGTCAACTCCTTTCGAATGCCTTTTTTTGCACAAGAGTTTTTAAACTCATTTGAGACATATTCTCCATCATTATCGCTCTCGAGAGCCTTCACTTTCTTGCCAGTTTTTTTCTCAACAAGTGCTTTAAATTCAACAAATTTGGAGAATGTCTCGTCTTTCTTCTGCGTGAAATCGATCCAACACTTTTGTGAAAAATCATCTACAAATATAAAATAATACATGTGCTTGGAAGTGGAGGCCGTTGAGAAAGGTCCACAAACATTAGAATGGATCCTTTCAAGCATTGTATGCGCCTTACTGTCTTGATCATTGAAGGTGGATTTTGTGTACTTCCCTAACATACACTTTTTCATGTATCTCATTGCTCTAGTGCTCCTTTGGGGAGGCCTATAGAAATTTGCTGCATGATCTTAAAAGCATCATGATGAAAATGGATAAGTATTTTATGCCATAATTTGCCGACATTTCAGCTTTGCGCCTTCTCTACTTTTCTGCTCAATCATTCACAGTCTTCCACATCTAATTTGTAGAGGTTCTTCACTCAAACCCCCAATCTACTTCACTTGTCCCGTGGACATATGTCTTAGGAAAGCCTCCCCTTCGTTGAATATCACATCGTAGCCACGGTCTTTGAATACAACTAGGAAACTAGATTCCTCTTCAAACTCGATACAAACATCACATCCTTGAGCCTAAGAGGGGAGCCAGACTCCCTCTAAAAAGTGATTGTACTAATACTAGTCACCTTGTACCTTCCATCATCTCCCATCTCGATGTGCATCTAGAGATCCTACTCCTCTAGGTCATTGAATTTTTTTTGTTTCCCATCATGTGGAATGAGGTACCGCTATCCAGATACCACGCACTACCCATCACTGTGCTCACCATGCATGCAATGAGGGTGAAATCCAACTCGAATTGTGAAGCCAAAGCTTCATTTTCCACACCTCCTAAGGGCTTCTTTTTTTCCGCCTTCTTGTATGTACACTTCTTGGCATAGTGTCCCAGTTCATGATAGTGAAAGAACTTGATTTTGGACAAGTCTTTCTTCTTGTCCGCTTGACTAGAATCTCCTTTGGATTGGGATTTCTTCCCTTTCCCCTTCTTTTCCTTTCCATCTAAGGCATAATTCTCCTCATCATCACCCTTGGAAGAGGTTTCATCTCTAGTTCTTTGCCTTCTTTCTTCTTTCACCCAATTGGACCATAGACATTCCCAATTTGGTAGCTTCTCCCTCCCATTTACCAAATCCTGGTAGTTGTACCAGCTCTTGGGAAGGCCTAGAAGTTTTAGGCTTACAAGTTCATCTTCCACTACAGTAAATCCAACTTGACCAAGTTCATCACGACATTGTGTGAACCTATTGAGGTACTATGGAATTGTGTCACCCTTATGCATCTTGACATTCCATAGCTTGTCCTTGAGTGCCAACTTCTTGTGGTCACTATTGTTTTGGAATAGATGTGGAAATTCTTGCCACATTGCATATTGAGTCTCTTTCCCATGGAGATTCGGGAAAATATCATCTCGAACTCCCTCCAATATGATCCTCCTTTCCTTGGCCACACACTTCTTCCAATTTGCTAGATCTTGAACATCAGATATTGTTGGTTTCAGGATATCATTATCAATGAATCCCTTCAATCCATTATCTTCTAGCACTCCCTCCATGTGGTCCTTCCAAGCAACATAATTCGAGCTTCCCTCAAGGGCGTACTCGAGTCTTAGTCCATAGAAATCCATCCTGATAGCTCTGAAGAAATGATCCTGTAAATTCGATCCTCCTGTAATAACAACTTAAAATTGTCTTCTCTATTGTGATTTCTTCTCCGAAACCATATAGAAATTCCTTGTAGATTCAAATTGCTTATGTAATTTATTAAAACATAAAACTTGAATCTACTATACTCATCAACTGAAAGAAATTAATCAATCGTGAAATCACAACATAAACATGAGACAATATTCAACACACATACACGAAGATTTATCTAGGAGAAAGAAACTACTCAAACCCCTTCTTATGTGTATTGCATTAATCATAAAATAGAGAAGAAATACAATGTTTGCTCAAGCCTGGGCAATCTCTGCACTAGTATAGTTTATCTCATTGCCTCACAGACTAACTCTGGCCAACATTTAGCCAATTTTCTTGCCTGCCAAGATCCTATTTCCTTGTGTCGTTCCTTAAGGAATTAGCCCCATATAAATTTGAGAAATTACTCATTGAGAATTGCACAATTCCTTTAGGCATTTCTCTAACTGCATGCACCACTTGTACAACTTGGATTAGTCTACAACTGATAGTACATTACCCTTGAACTCCAATATCAACTGGGTAACTCGAGTTTCCTACATGGATAAATTATTCTAGGTTGATTAATGAGTTAACTGGTTGATCAATAAAGATGACTGAAGTCACACCCTACTACTAGACCTCCCACCAGTTCCTCTATCAGTTGGAACTAGTTGAACTCACAATAACTAAATTTAATCGAAATAGATTGTTGTAAATTAGAAATCAATCATACTAAACTAAACTCAAGTGTCAACAACTCAAATTAACTGAGTTAAATGAGTGACAAGGCCATGTCACCTTAGTTGACTACCACCAAGTATTCTGATGAAATTCAAATTCAAATTTTAATCTAGTTTTACAAAAGACAAAGTCAAAATTAGATTTTCTTGTTGCATGTTCAATAGTCAATGTCATTATACTGCACTACTCATTAATGAATATGCGTTCAAAGGCTCATGAGGCAGTCAAACCATTTTTCTAAGCTTCTAATGCTACTACATGTACTAATGTTTGATGATGCTCAATCCAAGATGATTTAGGTCATCCCTATGACCTTCTTGAAATTGTCTCAAACTCTACCCAAGGAAGGATACTAGCATGTGTCTTATAGCTACTTAGATATAGCTATGTGTTGATGGTGCTAGAAATCAGTCAACCAAGGGGTCTCCCCAATGTGAAGTCCCAATTAGACCTCACACCATTTGGAATAGGAAACCCATCTAGAGTATCAACCCGACTTCCATGTATTCTTACAAATTTTCCTTGCCTCTAACTATCAGTAAGAGAGAGGAGTGAAAATGTGCCTTCGAAAAGCAAGGGGATGTGCCTAGTGAGTATTTGGTCGTATGTGTGTCAAAAATATTTTACTGCATAGGGGTATGAGAAGTGAGCCTATAAGAGAGAGGTAATAATACAACCCTAGTAGAGACACACATAAACAAGAAGATTTTGTTCAACATCCAACGGAATAGTCCACAAAGATGTGATGATAAGTGTAACCAATACAACAAAAAAGATCTGTCTAATATCCATTTGAATATTCCATGAGTATGAGACATTGATAATAACCATTACAACACATTATCAATATGATAAGTACCAAAATAACTGAAATACTTCAACTAATTTAGCACATATGAAAACAAACATGAATTACAAACATTCACATAACAATCTTACAAATATCCATAATCCATGCATGAAGAACGTGTTGGCCATAAGGCTTCTAATATTGACAAATTTTTCTAAGACGTGTATACAATGAACAAAACTAACTCCAATAGTGGAGCATTGGAGCCACTCCTTGCTCCTCAAAAGAACTAGTTTGTCTCTCTAATGCCTTATGGGAGGAGCCAAGGTAAAAAGTCCTTTGCTCATACAATGACGGTGTATATCTAACCAATGGGGAGGTGATGCTTCACCTTCCTTGTGACTCTTTGACTACCCTTGTGATTGTTTGACTTCCCATGACTTTTCTACATTACATGACTCTTCATATTTTGTACATGTCCTTTGGACTTCCACTTTACAATACATTTCTCCAATATTGAATTACATATTCCACAAAAAGATGTAGCACATGATGGCTCATGACATGACATGGCATAACATGGATGACATGGTAATGTCAATCCATTATTTTCTGCTCCTTTCTTTGTATCTTCTCGAGAGATGTTGCATGTTATTCTTCTTCCTCCTCTTTATGACATGAAGATGAGGATTCTTCCATGTGATCTTGATCATTCATCTTCTGTTATAGTCCGATGTTCCTTCGTTTTCTCACGTGATGATCATCTTATATCTTCAGCTCCATATGTTTCTTCTAGCATGTCCTCCTTCTCCATATCCTTCTTCATCATCTTTCCATAGCATGATAGAGTACATACATCTGCAATCCACTCATGAAAAGATACCATCAATCTGATAAAACCCTAGTATAACATGGTGCATATTGATACATTGACTGAGTCAGGATCGGGCGACACACTTGGATAGAGGCTCAGTAACTTTGCAATTGCATAACTCAGGAAGTCAGGGGTGAATCTTGAGCCATGAGACTACACAATACACAATCCAGGTTAGGCTGAAGAAGAAAACTACACAATCAGGGAGCTCATTGTGACAAGATGAGGGGATGGGAACTGGATAAGCCTTTTGCACAGTTCTGGAGGATAGAGGAGCCCAGGTTATTACATAATTATGCAACTCAAGAGCTCATGGTTGAGGCTTGAGCCTTGAGATTACACAATGAGCAATACTATCCGAGTAGGAGAGAGGAAGATTGTGCAGTTTTTGGAGTGAGCGAGCCAGGCTAAGGTATTTTATATTGTTTCGGCCAACTACACAGTTCTGGGAGGCAAATCAAGCTTAATTATTTCATATTTGTGCAGTTCAACAGTTGTGCAATGTGCAGTTGGGGCCAGGATGGAGGAGTGAATTACGCAATTGTGGAGGTTAAGGCTTGGGCTTGAGCACTGAAATTGTGCAGTGCACAGTGCTAGGAGGTAGGAACTGTGCATTGTGTGGTGTCAAGAAGCAAGGTTTCAACTTGAAGGTTGGGACTATGCAATGCACAATTCAGGAATGTTGAATGAAGCTAAGTTGCTAGGAATTTTCATACATTTGGCTAAGTGTGGGGTCAGTGAAACTAATGTGAATAGTGATAGGCCTTGACTGTGATCACACACTTAGACACTTTATGACAAAACATAGGTCATTCGGATGACATGAACACATTCTTCCCTTCGTGCAACAACCTTTTCAACGACTTACACTAAGTGCGACAATAAAGATACACTTTGCAATGACAAAGAATACACTTGTGCGAAAGTGCTTAAAACTTTGGAAATGAGTGCGACGGATGTCTACATGGTAATATCAACTCATTTTCACAAATATAACTTCTTGAAACCACCCAAATAAGCTTATGTACATCGTGCGACACTCAACATGCGAAAACATGATGATTGCTACAGTGCAAATGACACTTGTGATATGTCAATGATTGTGAAAATGATATAGGCTAGAGAAAAGATAACATGAAAACAAAACTAATAAGAGTGGAAGAAAGAAAAAGTGAAAATTGAAAACATGAAAACGACAGTTTGAAAAACTCACCAAAATAAAGTACAAACGCAACTAGGAGTGGTAAATTGTTAGTGTGCAGTAATTGTCGACATGGATTGGACATCACACAAGCACAATCTTAATGGACCGTGTTATGCTCGTTCAAGATTGTGTAAAATAATGTGCTCATGCACTTGTTTTGGACTGTGGATGTGTAAGAAAGTGACTTTGACACTTCTAATCCAAGAAGGGAGGTAAAAAGCATCAACTAACCAAGAAGTGACTATGAAACAACCGATCACAAGATTTGCAGTAGGCTCCAAAATTGAAGTGTACCAAAAATTTTGGAGGGTGTTTGTCGCACTGACAACAGTTGGTGACACACTGGTAGAACTCCAACTTCCTTGGTAAATTATTGCATACAGGGTCTAGCTCTTTAGGAAGTATTGATTCATTTTTCAAATTACCATGGCTTCCCCACTTATCCCGTGCATAGACATATTCCCCTTCATTCCTTTACTCGATTAAACACAAACATAAGATCAATGATCACACAATGTTTTGAATCAGCATAGGGTAATGAAGTTAGCGAGATTTATATTTTTAGAGTATAGTTTTTTCATCTTTTGTGTTGCTCCACTGCTAGGAGGCTTGGATAGTACCCCAACGAAGTCACTTCAGGAACAAAAACATTGCTTTGCTATCAGTGAGCCTGTAACTACCTCGACAGAGTTGCTTCTTCACCTCTTTATGTAGGAAGCCTTTCTCTTCTTTCACCCTTATTTATTTATTTAAAGAATATTGTGTATTATCACTTATTTATTTATGGGTAGAAGAGGGATCATGACTTATTGAGAGAAGGAGAGGATGTCCCTTCAAGGAAGCATATATAAGACCTCTGATATTGGTTTACTCATTTAGGTTTTCTCCTTGTCCTTCTCTACTTGATTGGATCAGCTTGAAAACATTGAAACATAAAAACCTGAGTGTAGGCATAAGGTTTCCAGAATAGACATGGATATCATGGTTTGACGTAAGGCTTTCCTACACAAGGGTCATATTTTTCATTAGAACATCATTGACCAAAAGATTAACCAAGACAAGGAAGAAGGACAGAGAGTTAGCCAAATGTTGCAATGTCACAAAGTCCTTTTCTATTTTTCAACATTTCCTTTTGATACAACATAGAATCTTCATGTAAGGAATTACAAAATGGAAGGAAATACAACACACAACAAGGAAGAAAAAATCAAAAGACAAGACAAAAAGTGGCTAAACCAAAACATGATGTGAAGCCAAAATCAGAAAACAAAAGACAAATCACAAGAAACTAATGCAAGATGAATATGCAAGTAAACTAAAATGCAACTAGACCTACTCCTAACCTACTCATCTAGAAGGTCGGGGTCACATATAATGAAATTTCCAATGAAGCCATAGTAACTTCTCCCGTCCCGCATTCACAAATATATAAGCAATTAAAAATGATATAACACAATGTGAAACAGAACAAATAAGAACTTGAATATCCTGCACAAAAAATTGAAGGTCATGCCTATTAGCAGAAAGATAGGCCATAGCCACTAGTTCTAACCAGTTCACATTTTTTACCCTTTTTATGGAAATGATCATTCAACAAACTTCATAAGCTTCTTGCGAATGTGTCTTCAGCTACACCGAACTCCTTAGCAAGCATGCAAAAAGATTGAAACTTGTTGTTTGTGAAAGAGCTTGTCAGGTAAGATTGTTACATACATTTAGTGATTGTATAGTAAAATTCATGGCAATCCTCTTGAAAACCCTGAAATATATAAAAAGATGAATTTTCAATTAAAGGCACGAGATTACGATGAGAATCTTGAGAGGATAAATAGATCTAATCATATTCAACACGTGTGTCAATTTAGGGAGGACTTGACATAACCATCCCTGAGTGCGGAAGTGCCTCGACTGCATGACAAGTACCTGGATAATGAGATGTTAAACCATAAAAATCAAAGGATGTAAAATGATTGTCATTGTATGTGTTGATGGGAAAATAGTAAGTTGAACGACAGTCATCAGAAATAGGATCACGATTAGATGGGATGATTAAAGCATCATATTCCTAGTTTGAAATTACCAAATATAAATCAAATTGATCAATTCCACAAATTATTTTCATAATAGAATCATCTTCCTCACATGATGAGTGTAACAAACCATTTTCTTGTGACTAGTTACACACTGCACTAACATCGTAGTTGTTGAAAGAAGTAAAAAGGAATGTTAGTATAACAAACACATGAAACCAATCAAGGTAAAACAAGTGAAGAAGAATTTGATTTGTCAAATAATACATGCATTCATTGACACTCAAGAGGATTTTAGGTGCGATGAAAAAACATATTAGCATCAGAATATTCACAAGAAGCATCAAAAGTTGATTGTTTTCAAAAATATTTGATAAGCATCACTGCCTTGGCCAAAAATAATATTTAGAATAATCAACTTTGCAATTCCATGATTCTATGATAGATACACATTCCAAACCCAAGCTTAATACAGGAGATTTGCACGAATATGAATCATCTTGAATCTAATAAAAATTGAATGTTGAAGGTTTGAAATATCACTTTCACAATGCCAAATATATTTCAAGAAATATTTACATTGAGTGAAGCCATGAAAAAAGAAGAGTTTTGTGAAGAAAACCATATTTGACTCAGTTTGTGGGTCTTACCAAAGTTGGATTAGGGGAATTTTGAGGTCTAAAATGGGCCTCCTAAGAAAAATGTACAATCAAAATAAACTTTATAAGAACCAATAGGATTCAAGATGACGATGTCAACCATGGGGGATGATTCACCAGTTTTGGAGTAAAAAAGTAAAAAGATAAAAAAATAAAAAAAATTGTTTTTTCAACTCATATTTTAAACTTATCTCCCTAAATTTTTTCTCAAATTTCAATCAGGACTACTCCTTGGATGAAAAATTTAATTCCTCATCCAAGGAGTACCCATGTTGCATATTTTCGATGGATCCTGCTACACGAAAAATGAAAAATACATGGAAAAACGTGATTGCAATCATGTTTTTCATGTATTTCTCATTTTTCGTGTAGCAGGGTCCATCGAAAGTATGCAACATGGGTACTCCTCAGATGAGGAATGAAACTATGCATCCAATGATTGTTTCTGCTCGAAATTTGAGTAAACCCATAGGAGATAAGTTGAAAATACGAGTTGAAAAAAAAAATCTTTTTTCTCTCTAAAATTTGATGATGTAATCTACTATTATTTTATAATTTCCTTAGGAGGCCCATTTTATACCTCAAAGCTCTCCTAATGCGAGATCCTTACATAACCATCAATGAAAGTTGAAGTGCGTCGACTCTTTGGAAAGTCTTAGAACTTTCAAGGATTGTAAAATCACATTCCGAAAATTGAACGAAATCATGCATGGTGTGAGGATATTTGGTTTCACTTAATTGGATGAGATCATGATTAAGCGAATGGCAGCCATTTCTGTCACTGATTTGATCATATTTTACAACTTTTAAAACGAGATTAATCAAGCTGAAAGATTCTTCCGATTGCAAATCTAGAGATGGAGAAATTTGATGAGCAAGCTAATTTGAAGATTTGTCTTCATGCAAAATAGGAGATGATATGGGATGGAAATGATACTCAATGATCTGATTATTCTCTCTTTCATCATGGACAACCTCACTACCTTGTGTCAATTGAGAAGTGAGCTCATACGATAAAGAACTTGAAGAACATGGAGTATCTTCATTGCATGTAGATGCATCATAAATAAGAGAGCACCAGGAATAGTGGAACAAAGAGGAAATTTTGATAAGGGCATTTTCTTCGACTGCAATAGCTTCCAGATATAAATCTTTCAAATTAATTTTGTCATGAGAAATTGAAAGATCAATTGGTGCACTTGGTCATTCATCATCACATACATCAACAAAATTATCATCATCAAAGTGATTGTTTCCCAATGCTATGGGTCTGAACAAACTGATTTCATTTTATTCATTGTCGAGATTAACAGATTCAATATCAACCAATAATGAGGAGACACCATCTACACATGGAGGATTTTGGAAAATATAAGAAAGATTGAACGAATCTTCACCTTCCTAGTCCTCTACTTGTGTAATGTGACTATATTGAACTCGATAGCAATTTGGGCCAACAACTTGAAAATTAGGAGAGTGTAGAAAAGTAGTTGATGAAGCATATTGATCAAGCATATAATGGTACAAAGAGTCACGACATGTAGATGATAGAGGATGACAAAAATCTGAATTAGATTCAAGACTAGATTTATGAGTGTTAATACCATCTTTGAGGAATAGAAAAATTTGTTTTCGTTGTAAGCTTCATGAGCCATTCCGATATTTCCTCTATTGGATTAGAATCATGGAAAGCAGAAGGAGGATGAGAAGATGGATTAGGGATTTGATGTGTATATTTCCCAACTTTACAATCATTATAAGGAGGCAACCACATCGGAACTAAAAAAGGAGGAGGACGAGGAACCAAAGGAATAACAGGTTCCTCCTCTAACATTAGGGGTGTATCTTGGTTTACAAGTGTTGGGGACGAAGAAGCATTAGGTGGTCTGGATTCAATGTGTAAAGAGATAATAACCAAGTGCTCAAACTCTTGTTTCAAGAAATCTTGATCCCTATCTTCTTTAGGAAACTCATAACAAAGGTGAACGAATCGATATAAAAAATCCTCAACTGATTCGTTAGGCTTCATTCTTAAGTGATTGATTCTTTTACAAACATCTCGATAAGAATACCTATCAAAGGATTGATAAATATCCTAGAGGAAATGATGAAAATAATGGATGGAAGCAAGTTGCAAGGTACAACACCATTGATTAACACGACCTTCAAGGGCGAGGAAGAAAAGCACACAAGAAAACTCTTCATCATTGATTTCATAAGATTCAAAAATTTTAAGAAAATCAGAAAAGTGCTCGTTAATGGATGTTCCATCCTCACCATAAAACTTTAACTGAGACAAGTGATAGAGAGGCTTATCAGGGATCGAAAATTAACAAATAGATAAATTGGAGAAACATCTTGGGAGTAAGATGTGAGGATTAGCCATTTTAGGTAAGAGGTTCAAAACATACTCAACGGGCTCAATTTGTCATCTTTCCCTCCTTATAGAACTCTTGTTGACGGTGTTGGAAATCCATCAACCAAGGGGTATACCTAATGTGAAGTCCCAATTAGATCTCACATGGTTTGGAATAGGAGCCCCACCTAAAGCATCAACCTGGCTAACATCTATTCTTACATATCTTCCTTGGCTCTAATTGTCAGCAAGCGAGAGGAGTGAAAATGCGCCTTTGAAAGGAAGGGGATGTGCTTGGTGAGTGTTTGGTTGTATGTGTGTCAAGGTTATTTTACTACGGAGGGGGAAGAGAAGTGAGCCTCTAAGAGAGACATAATAGTACCACCCAAGTAGAGACACACATAAACAAGAAGAGTCCATTCACATCCCATGGAATAGTCCACCAAGATGCGATGATCATTGGATCGATACAACAAGAAAGATTTGTCTAATATCCAACGGAATAGTCCACGAGGATGCGACAATGATAATAACCATTACAACACATTCTCAATATGATAAGTACCAAAATAACCAAAATAGTTCAACTACTTTAGCACAGATGAAAGTAAACATGAATTATAAACATTCACAAAACAGTGTTACAAAAATCCATAGTCCATGCATGAAGAACGTGCTGGTCATAACGCTTCTGATATTAAGCAAAAGTTCCAAGACACATGCATACAATGAACACCACTAGCTCCTGTAGTGGAGCGTTGGAACCACTCATTAGGTGATTCCCACTTAGCAATATTGCTAAGGGAAATATCAATTTTGCCCAATTTTTGTCTTATTTCATGTTTGCACTTAGGATACGTGAGGGGCCAAAACATTAGGAAGGAAGGGAAATATTGCGGCTCTAGTAGAGTGTGGGGGCCACCCCATGGAGAAGTAAAGCCCAAATGTGGAAGATGATCTCATTGGAGTGAAGTTTGTGGGGAAATTCGAGCTAGGCCCACATGGGCATCTTCGAGGCTCTTTGATAAATACAACAAGAAGAACTCATTTTGGTCATTCATTCATATTTGATAAAATTGCATTTGACACAACATGCTTGAGCTAAAGCCAAATCTGCAAGTGTTGTTTAACACAAGAGTGTCTCCGAGTAGAGATCTCAACCCTTACTTTGGTTGACTTTGAGTGCGAACCCAAGGAGGTAGTTCATTATTTTTTTATTGTTCCAAAAGTAGGGAGTGTGATCTTGTGGAGATGCTCAGTAGTAGGGAGTGCGAGCTTGTGGAGAGGCTCAGCAACAACAGCGGAGGGATTGCACAGTTCTTGTAGGAGGCACGCAGGGAGGTTGAGGAGTGAAGTGATTTTGGGGTTGAGACTTGAGGTGGAGTCCGAGGAGGTAATTTGTTGGAGATTGCAACTATTTTGGGGAATTGTCCAGCACCTTAGAGGTGCATAAAACACAAAATCAGTTGTAGGTTACATATTTTTCTTGTGGAGGAGGGAAAAGCATTTGGGGTCAATTTTGGAGCGTCAAAACTAGGACAAACCCTTTCTAGGTTTTTCTAGGTATTTGACAAGGACCCCCGAAATAATTTTCCATAATTTTCTAGGTAGATTTGAGGGGTCAAATAGGGTTCCCAATTCATCCAATAGCTAGAGGAGCTAGGGAAAATTTGGGCCAAAATTCCGAGGTCAACATTTGTCCAATTCCTTCATGGGTTTTTGTGGTTTATTGGTGGAGAGCCCGTGGTTAATTTCCTAGAATTTTCTAAATACTGGAGGAGGCCCTAATAGCAGTTCTTTGCAGCTAACATCATATTTCTAGGAAATCTCAATGCAGATCTAGGAGATAACAACAACAATTTTGAGAGGGACTTCTTATTTTCCATTTGGGCTTAGATAGATTGCTTTGAGAAAGCCCAAGTGCACTCTTCCCAAAACCTCATTATACCCTCTTCTTATTACAATAAAATGGCTCAACAACGCAATATTTTGTGCAATTCCTTGGTCTGATTGTGTGTTTATTTTTTATGGGTTTCTATGTCTATGCATGCTTTGTTATTTACTATAAAAATTCACTAGGAATATTAGAGTGGTACCAGAGCATTATTTTGGCTAGATGTGGGTCTAAATCACACAAATGCTCAAGTGCTATTGTGGACTAGAATTCCATAGGCTAAAACACTAGTCCCACATTATTCTTCAGATTGAACTTATGCCCAAAAATGTCTCAGCAGTATCAATTTGAAAATATTACTAGGAGCATCAAGAGACTCATGGGGAAACTCGAAGAGTGGTTGTCAGCAAGGGAAACAAGAATAAATAGTAGTTTCCATAGAAAATAAGAGGATCATAGTTGTTGAATGAATGCTAGGTAGAGATGAAGATGGGAGGCGTAGGTAGTGATGAGATGAGAGAGAAAATACCCATGGAGGAGGGAGTTCACCTAGATATGTTCTGGTCAATTGAGCATGAGGCCAATGGAACATAGGAGGATCACAAGGATACACCTAGTGTGACGTAGGAGTCACGCATGCTAGAGTTTCCTTTGGTAGCCCCAATAAACATATTGGAGGAGAGAGTTCAACACACATCCATTGATAAGGTATCCATTGATGAGGCATCCTGGTCTATGACAGAGATTCAAAAGGACAACCACCTACAACTGACTGATGAGCATGTATTTCATGTTGGGTTGTCTTTGGAGGAGCAATTGGAGGCTCATGTCGAGCCCATGATGAAGGAGGATGTGAAACCATCCTTTGGGATAGCCATTGATGAGGGGTAGCATAAAGACCACACGTTGGGATTCCAACATAGTTCACTTCAGAGGCGCACTAATAGGATCTATAGTGTTATCAACCCACCCCTACACATTTGATTGAGAAAGGTGGAGTTTTCTAGACATACCAGAGGGATGAATAGGTTAGCAACACTATTGGGTCACCTTTTCCCATTGGAGAGAGGGATATGAAGCTACCTAGTTAGATCTCATGGGTTGACCTGGATAGCGGGATGAGACGATTAGAGTTGCACAAGGTGCAACATCTGCATGTTGAGGTTTTTCTATATGTAGGAGTTCATGCATTCGATCCCTCTCTTGGGGTTGGATGGCCAGAGATTCTGAGTTAGTACCCTTTGGAGTGGGCTATGGAGATAACAATGGACATAGGTGTAGCTCAGTGGGAGCTTCCAGGAAGTGGGGATACCGGAAGCCCATACTGGCATTAGGATCCAGGTGGGACTGCCTATGAATTCCTAGGTATGTTGGTTGACTACAAATTGGATGATACATTTGACCTAGAAGTTGAGCGTGCACATTCGCTAGGGGAGTCTCGATCAACACCAGCGGCCAACCAATTTATTGACAGAATCCTTTGGTTGTCTTGGTATGACGTCTGCACATGGGATCACATGATGATCAACATCCTCTAGTAGGAGTTTGTCGAAGGAGGTGGCACTGGTAGGCCACCAAACGGTGCCTTGTATGGAGCTGGGGACTCTTCACTTTTGTGTGGGGCACAGAGAACACAAAGGAGTAGAGCAGTGGTGGTGTCATTGCTAACACATAGGGAGATTCACTTCTCGGATCCCTTGGGGGGGATTTGGAGTGAAGATCCATTCATTGAAGGGTATAGTGATGTAATAGTGGAGGTGCTGATATTGATTAGGTGTGGGCTGACACTTAGAGACACAAATCTAGGCCATCACATCTAGGGATGTGTGGGAGCATCTAGCGTTGAACAATGGATTTCAGGTGGACATGGAGGTGCATGGTGGTGTACCATAGTGTGTTGGATCATGTTGTGGAGTAGGAGTGCCTTACATCATGTTGAGTACACGTGGGGAGTGATTGGTGCCTTGACACAGACAGGACACAGGATAGTATAGTCTTATCAGGGGGTACCTAATGGTGTAAAAGGATAGGTTGCAGCCTACAGTGGCATGTTAAGGAGTATGATGATACTTGGTGGTATGCAGTGACACATGATGCAGAGTAGCGGGCTCTTGGAGCGTTGCCTCCAAGGAGACTTGTGGATCAAGGCATTAGGTGTACCATTGGATGCAACTCACCTACGATCGATGAGTACATTGTTGAGAATTTGGGGACACCATGTTTAGTGGAGACATGACTTCAAGGGGGTTATCAATAGATCCGAGGGGAAGAGATTGTCATATGTAGGATCACTCTTGAGAATTCTAGTATACTTTTGATTGTACCCTTTGCGACATACCTGCCCATCATCCTCCATTGTTTCTTACGGTAACAAATTTTTTGGTCATTTCCCCTTGAAACTATCCATTCAAGAAGTTGGGCATGGGAGGCTCACTCTAGATAGTTGGATGAGACAACACATGTCATGAGCCAGGATGATACTCTCTAGTCGAGACCCTTAGTAGGTGCACAAGTTGTTGAATATAGGCTTAAGAATGGCGTGGTTGATTGTCAAGGTAACATATGTTCCACCCTTGGGCTCATACTTGAGGGACTGTGGATGGTAGACTTTATCTACAGGAGGGTACCCAGACTCCAAACAGTGTCCAGGTGTATCATAAGGAGTTGGGATAGCGGACTTCCCTGCGTGGTCTGGCAGGAGTAGGGGAGGTTCGTATGCATGGGACATACTTCTAATACTTTGGGTCCAACTAGGGGATACATACAGGGGTCAGAGATGAGGGCCAAATGGGTTCTAGCAGGTAGCAGTGTTGTGCAGCGAAATCCAGTGAGGAGTGGGAGTTATGAGTTCCTCGTATGTTTGGGGGATCTAGGGACTTGGTTGGCAGGTGGATCACTCCCATTTATGATGAGCAGGGTCATGTCAGAGGGTGATCCAGTTCACTTTGGGTTTGACACATGGGGGATTACTGAGACCTCCACTACATGGTGAGGCAGACTTATCTTGTTATGGCTTAGGGTTGAGATTGGCAGTGGAGGGGTACATATTGGCATCATGGGGATGCCCGAGAAGGATGAGCTTGCCTCTCGCATATAC
This sequence comes from Pinus taeda, assembly GCA_000404065.3. NCBI lineage: Eukaryota > Viridiplantae > Streptophyta > Pinopsida > Pinales > Pinaceae > Pinus > Pinus taeda. The sequence goes on along the minus strand of APFE031685116.1, from coordinate 152,112 downwards.
TTCACCATAGGCCTTAGGAGAGGAGGATACAATCCGCACATGGTGGGGAGTATGTCATAATCAAATAAGTACAACATCAACATGGTGGCACCACTCTGAGATTAGCAGGGGACCTGATCATCACCGTTGTTCACATCTCAATAACCTTTAGGGATGAGCTGACTACTATAGGGGGAGATAATGTAGATCATCCATTGGGCTTTAGTGAATCACCGATGGCATGGGGGACTTCATTAGCATGGCAGGTGGGTCAACATGATGAAACAAGGAGAAGCTCAGACGAGAAAGATGTTATCTCTACAGGGATTGGGAGGTATCTTCGGGAGTATACTCTTGGAGTGCATGGGATGGCCTACGTGGTAGGAAAGCTTCACGAGGAGTTGAGCATAGTGCCACATTATCATGATCCCCTATTGATTGATGGTATACAGGGGACTTATGGAACTTATACCGAGCGTGATAGCGAATGGAGCGAGGGGAGATTTAGGTGGGACATGATGGCTTAGGATCCTGGTATTGAGGGATTATTCTATGTCAGGAAAGTGCAGAGGTCAAGGAAAAACCAATGGCACATCTGGGACCCTGGCACATTTTTGCAGTGATAATGGGGAGCAAAAACTAGAGAGAGCGATTTTTCAGTAGTCACTTGAGGAAAAGCAATGTTTTTGTGAGGAGCATTGTGATATTCCCACTTAGTAATATTGCTTAGGGAAATACCAATCTTGCCCAATTTTTGTCTTATTTCATGTTTACACTTAGGAGATGTGGGTTCAAAGGTACCACATGAATTTTAGGATTAATTGGGGGCCCAAACATTAGGAAGGAAGGGAAATATTGAAACTTTGGTGGAGCATGGGGGCCACCCCATGGAGAATTACGACCCACATGTGGAAGACACTCTCATTGGAGAGAAGTTAGTGGGGAAATTCAAGTTGCACCCACATGGGAATATTGGATGCTCTTTTATAAATAAAGCAATAAGCATTCATTTTGTTCATTCATTCATCTTTGAGAAAATTGCCTTTGACATAGCATGCTTGAGTTGAAGCTAAGTCTGCAAGTGTTGTTTAGCACACGAGTGTCTACGAGTGGATATCTCAACCCTTGCTTCAGTGGACTTCAAGTGCCAGACCAAGGAGGGAGTTCGATCGTTTTTTTATTGTTCCAACAATAGGGAGTGCGAGCTTGTGGAGAGGCTCAACAACAACAGTGGAGGGATTATGCAGTTCATGGAGGAGGCACATTGGGAGGTTGAGAAGTGAAGTGATTTTGGGGTTGAGAGTTGAGGTAGAGTCTAGGGAGGTACTTTGTTGGATATTGCAATTATTTTGGGGAATTTCCAGCACTTTGGAGGAGCAACAAACATAGAATTTGTTGTAGGTTACATCTTCTGCTTGTGGAGGATGGCTAAGCATCTAGGGTCAATTTTGGAGCATCAAAACTAGGACAAACCCTTTTTGGGTTTTTTCTGAGTTTTTGACAAGGACCTCTAAAATAATATAGCATAATTTTCTGGGCATATTTGAGGGTTCTAACAGGGTTCCCAATTCATCCCATAGCTAAAGGAGTTAGGGGAAATTTTGGCCAAAATTCTGAGGTCAAAATTTGGCCAATTCCCTTGTGGGTTTTTGTGGGTTATTGGTGAAGAGTCGTGGGGTTAATTTCCTAGAATTTTCCAAGCACCGAAGGAGGCCCTAGCAGCAATTCTTCACACCTGTCAACATATTTCTAGGCAGTTTTAGCGTAGAGCCAGGAGAGAGCAGCAATAGTTTTGGGAGGAATTTCTTATTTTTCATTTGGGTTTAACTAGCTTACCTTGAGCAAGCCTAGGTGCACTCTTCCTAGCACCTCATTGTACCCTCTTCTTATTATAATAAAATGGCTTAGAAATGCAATTTTTGGTGTAATTTCTTGGTGTGATTGCGTGCTTATTATTTATGGGTTTCTATGTCTATGCATGGTTTGTTATATACTGTAAAACTTCCCTAGGAATATTACACCTTGCTCCTCAAAAGGACTAGTTTGTCTCTCTAATGCCTTGCGGGAGGAGAAAAAGTGAAAAGTCCATTACTCATATAATGAGGGTGCATATATAACCAATTGGGAGGTGATGCTTCACCTTCCTTGTGACTCTTTGGCTACCCTCATGATTGTTTGACTTCCCATTACTTTTCAACTTTACATGAATCTTCATATTCTGTACATGTCCTTTGGACTTCAACTTTACAATACATTTCTCCAATATTTAATTACAAATTCCACAAAATGATGTGGCATATGATGAATCATGACACGACATGACATGACATTGATGACATTAACTACATGATGAAATGGGAATGTCAAGCCATTCTTTGTTGATACTTTTTCTTGTCTTCTCAAAAGATGGTGCATGTTCTTCTTCTTCCTCCTCCTTATGACTTGAAGATAAGGAGTCTTCCATGTGATCTTAATATTTCATCTTATGTTATAGTTCGATGTTCCTTCATCTTCTCGCATGACGATCATCTTATCTCTTTAGCTCCATACATGTTTTCTAGCATGTCCTCCTTCTCCATCTCCTTCTTCATCATATTTCCATAGCATGATAGAGTGCTTATATATACAATCCACTCATGACAAGCTGACATGAGTCCGATAAACCCCTAGTCTAAGATGGTGCATATTGATACACTGACTGAGCCAGAACCGGGTGATAGGCTAGGAAAGAGGTTCAATAACTGTGCAATTAATACTGCACAATGCACAATTAAAGTTGGGTTGAGGAAGAAAACTATGCAATCAGAGAGCTCAATGTGGTAGGGTAAGGGGATGGGCACTGTATTAGCTTTTTTCATAGTTCTGGAGGATAGAAGAGCCTAAGTAATTGTGTAATTACATAACTCAAGATCTCAGTGTTGAGGCTTGAGGCTTGGGACTGCACAATGCATAGTATTGACTGAGCAGGAGAGAGGAAGATTGCATAGTTTTGGGAGTCAGTGAGCTAGGCTAAGGAATTTTGCACTATTTCAGCCAAATGCAAATTTTTGGGACACACAACAGGCCCAATGATTGTGCAATTTCACAATTAAATATCTCAAGGTTTGAGCTTGAGTTTAGAGATTGCGCAGTGCATAGTTGGGGTCAGGATGGAGGGTTGAATTGCAGAATTTTGGAGGCCAAGGCTCAGGCTTGAGCACTGAAAATGTGCATTGAATATTCCTAAGAGGAAGGAACTTCACAATACATAGCGTCAAGAGGAATTTTCGCACCTTGAGAGTTGGGATTGTGCAATGTGTAGTTCAGGAAAGTCAGATGAGGACAAGTTGTTGTGAATTTTCAGAAATTTGGCTAAGTGTGGGGTAAGTGAAACTGATGTGAACAGTAATAGGAATTAACTGTGATCACACACTTAGAAACTTTATGACACAACATAGAGTAATAAGACAACATGAACACATACTTCCCTTCATGCGACAACCTTTGTAACAACTTACATTAGGTGCTACACTAAAGATACACTTTGTGATGATAATGACGACACTTGTGCAACAATGCTTAAATCTTTGGAAATGAGTGTGATGGATGTCTACATGGTAATATCAACTCATTTTCATAAATGTAACCGCTTGAAACCACCAAAACAAGCTTATGTACATCGTTTGACACTCAACATGCGAAAATATGACGATTGCTACAGTGCGAACGACACTTGAGATATGTGAATGACAGTGAAAGTGACACATGCCAGAGAAAAGATAACATGAAAAAAACACTAATAAGAGTGTAAGAAAGAAAAATCAACAATCGAAAACATGAAAAAGACACTTACGAAAACAAAGGTGCACGAAAGCGACGATTGGAAAAACTCACCAAAATAAAAGTACAAATGCAACTAGAAGTGAGAAACTGTCAACGTGCATTGACTGTTGACATGGATTGTACATTTTACATGCACAATCTTTATGGACTATACTATGCTTGTTCAAGCTTGTGTAAAATAATGTGCTCATGTACCTTTTACAGACTGAGCATGTGTGAGTAAGTGACTTTGACACTTTTGATCCACGAAGGGAGCTCAAAAGCATCAACTAACCAAGAAGTGACTATAGAACGACCGGTCACAAGATCTGCAGTAGGCTCCAAAATTCAAGTATAGGAAAAATTTTGAGGGGTGTTTGTCACAACAACAACACTATGGCACACCTTCTAAGATGTCACAATAATGATGAAATATAAACTCTTATTGCCAACCAATGAACTTCTCACTACTGCTATTGAAGGCAATGATTCATGTATCAAAGATTATGTAGGATAAATTTTGTTTCATAAAGCATCCATGTATTTATATATGACTTCGTTGTCACATTAATGAACAAACAATGCTACTACTATATATATGTATCACTGATGTAGTTACACATTCTAACTACAACTGCATGAAGCAATGAAAGCCAAGAGTGAATATCTATCATTATGTGCGTACTATTACTTTGTAGATGAGCATCAAGATCATATTATCTTCAAGCCACTATAATCTCTTCTATTTGCAAATCATCAAAGACAAAATGTTATTTGGTTTCACTTTTTTAAGGACATTTCTATGTATTCTGCATGTTTCTCATATCTAAGGACTACCACTCATTTGTCACACACTCATCATTGATGCTGACACACATTAAATGTCATCAATGCAAACAATATAAAGAGTATTTGTTTGTGACCATACACTCTATAAGTATGCTTCTGAAGCCCTTATACATAGGTAAAAATACTTCTATTATTCTCAGAGGGATTCCCTAAGAGGGTATGAGGAATATGAATTCTTTTTTGGTATTCCTATGCTCAAAATCAAAGTGCAAATTATTGTTGTAGCCACAACTTTGTTAAGACTGTCAACAACCTTTCAACATTAAATGTATCAAGGCCTAACACTTCCATACAGTAATGAAGTATTTAATGTCAACTGTCAGGTACTACTAACATTTGGAGGAGGCTATTACTATTGCATATGTAACTGAATCATTTTCACACGATGATAGAGATACTACACAATTAAGTGACCATAAAACTATTAGACAAACCCTTGCAGTGACCATAATACAACATACTCATCAAAGAAAGATTCTTTGTTGTTTATATCAATACTTATATCATTGTTATATTAGTCATACATTTGTTTATAAGTCACTATATATATTATTATCAAACATTGCAATAAGTCTTAGGTAGGGGATCCACAACCCTGATCTTCTATTCCAACAGAACTGTGCAAACAGATGTAATGTATTAGGTCACTTGTTTGATTTTTCACCTTAAAATAAGTGATTTATGATATAAATTTGATGCCCTAGGGAGGGACGCAATCACAAAAATAACGCCTTCTACTCTCTCTAGTATAGTGGAAACCCTACGGCGAGAATAAACATTAACTTCGTTGCCACAAAGCTACAAAAGAGTATCCTAACCACGGGTCCTGAAGGACTACAATAAAATATATTTCAAGTATGTTGAGATCTTGTCCATACATGAGATTCACTGAATTGTAATTATGTAGTAAGGAGAGTATCTAAATCCTGTAGGAAAACCAAACTACATGAACCTAACCAAAAGCCTTAAACTAGATTCCTAACGAACCTACAAAAACACACAAATGAATCCCTTCTTGTGTTCAACGAACCTGTAAAAACACACAAAAAAATCCCTTCGTGTTCCCATTGAACTACCAACCTAAATGCTAAATAAAATAAAAAATATTCTAACCCTAACCCTCTTAAGATGCTTCATTGTTTTTTCCTCATGAGGTTGAAAATTTCAAATATCTTCTCACAAGATCATGAATTGTTACAGTTTTGAGGGTACATTAAATCTCAGGCTAAATATTGAATGAAAGGGTCTTCTTAGGAGGGGCTTCAAGGAGAACGTTTGAGGATGGCTTATAAGGTTTAGTTTTATATTGTATTTTCCTTATATCCCAAGAAAGAAAGATCGCTTGCCTTTTGGTGGAAGGATTATGGTTTTGATTGGATGTAGGATACTTTTTATGAGTACAAACACTTGTAATGCCTTCCTCAAGGATATTTTTATAAAAAACATAATAAAGAATCCTCTCTCTTGATTTTTAATGGTCAATATCAATGAAATAATTCCATGTCACCACCCCTTATGGTTTTAGCCAAGAAACTGGGTTTTTCATCTTCAAACTTAAATATCTCTCAAACCAGGAGGCCTCTCAGGGAGTACCACATACTACCACAAAAATCTTGACAAGGATAATAAATTAATGAGGATCTCCAAAGAAAAATAAATTATTTTACAATTCAAAAACATCTGACAAGTTCAAGGTGTGTCCTTAGTCAAGGGAACCCAAGCTTAGAACATAGGGTTTTCAACCATCCAACAATGGAGCTTCCAACTTGATGCAATCCATAAAAATATAATAAGTGTTCATTAACTATTTGACTTTAATGATTGGTGTTTATTAAAAGTCAAACCCCAAGGTTGACATCAATGACAACACCATCCAACAATCTCCCCCTTTGTCATTGATGGAAACAAACATACTCCTTTTGCAAGTACAACTCCCCTAGAATTCATGCTTTGATCCCCTTCTCTTGATTTGTCTCCCCCTTTGATATCAATGGAAAAGGGTGATTCCCCCTGACAATTTGCTTTCTTCCCGCGTACTTGTAATCTTCCTGTGCTCCCCTTGACGAAGTGCCTTCCTCTGTATTCCTGCAAAGTACTTGTCAAAATTTGAATTATTTCCTCAATACTTGTTGCACCAGCCTATCTCCTCTTGTCATACTATGCATGATGCTGATTCCCACTGCTTATTATGGTTCAACTTTGACTTTCACAACTTACCATAGCTTAGAAATTCTATAATTTACTCTTTGAACAATGTTGATGATTCCTTTGAGGTTTTCTAATGATTGATCATTGTGGATGTGTATTCCTTTGACTTTTCTCTTTGGTGAACCTAATATAATGTTATGAATTTGACATATCTTATTAGAATCTTGAAGTTGTTATTTTTTCCAAAATGTTGCATATCTGTCAACTGTCAGCTTGTTAATAGATATGCCTTCAAAACATGCACTGTTGCTACATAAAATCCCCCTCTTCAAAATTTAGGGAGTTATCTCATAACTCTTCAGCCTGATCATCCTAAACCATGTCATCGTCCAATGTCCCTGTTCATTCATCATGACCTTCTGCCGTTACGAAACCTGAGAGCATGACTGTTGATACCTTTTTATCTACTTGATATTCTTGTACCTATTTTCCTTTCCAAACCTTCTTGCACCTGATGTCAAGTTTTTTATTCATGGTTAATTCCATCTTGTACCTACAACTACGAGTTATGTGCCCATATTTACAACATTTGTAACATTCGATGTTGTAGTATTCATGCATGAAAGATTCCATATTATACCTACAATCTCGAGTTATGTGGCCATAGTTATGGAATTTGAAACATTCAATGTTTGGCCTCAGTGATGGTGTGGCTGACATTTACTTTTTGTTGACAAAGTCATCGTAACATCTGTCTTGTAATTCAACAGACCTGATTCTAGGGTTTTGATAATACCATTGATGAGTGTACCTGTCATAAGCTTTACAGTCCCTAGCCATATGTCCAAAGTTAGTACATGAAAAATAATAACCATTAAATGAATTAGCATACTTGGATGAGTTATCTTGTCTAGATGGCCTTCTATATTCATTCTTCTTTGGAGGTTGTGGTGTAGTATTTTGTTGTCCTTTGTCCTTGATTGCTTCAACATCATTGTTTAGAGTTGAAATATTATTAGTCCTCTTTAATCCTTTACTTTGATTAGTCTTCTCCTCAACTTGTCTTTGAGAAGTCTTGGAGCTTATGCCTTCATCACATGGAGCTTCACCTATTTTTTTTGCCTTCATCTTCAACTAAGCCAATTCTTGATCTTTCGTGCCAATAAACTACAAGCGTTCTTTTTGCAAATCCTTGAACTTGTTGATTTCATTAAGAATTGTGTCAAGTTCTTCTTTCTTTTGAGCAAGGTCTTCTTGAAACCAACTTTTCAAGATTTGTCTTCTTCTTTTTGTTTCTTCTATTTATAGCTTTAGAAGCATGATCTTTTCTGATTCTTTGTTGAAAAATTACATCTGTTCCTTCTGCCTATTTTCCTTCTTGAGCCCATCTATTTCTACAATAGTTGTATCCAATTCATTTTTCTTTTGGTAAATTTTTAGTTATGTACCTTTGATTAGATTCTTTTAGTTGTCTTTCCAGGTATTTCTCTTTCGTTTCTTCTTCTTACACTTGGAGTTTCAAAAGAGAATCTTCTACCTTGAGTGTGTGATTTTTCTTCTCCATGTTCTTTTATTCTTTGTTGTTTTCTTCAAATTCTCTTCTAAGTGATTCTTCAACTTTCTAACTTTTTCCAACTACACATTAAGGCTGATGATGATTCCCTATGATTCTTCATTCTTCCTATTCAGGCTTCTGGCATGTTCATTTGCTATCTTAAGTTATTTTTCTAGATATTTTTCGTTTTATTTTTCAACCTTAAGCTTCCTTATAACTCTGACAATTTTATTTTGAAATTTGATCCCATTCATCTCTTCATCTTCATTGTTTGATTCTTTGATATGAGGATCCACATGATTATCAACATATTTATCTTGACCTATATGTTTTTTTCCTTCATATATATCTTGAAGTCTCTCCTAAAGATGTTTGGAGGATGAGTATTGACCAACTTTCACTTTTATGGTGTCTGACAGAGGACTAAGAATTATGTTCATGGCTTTCATATTGTATCTTATAGATTATTTGGTAGACATATCTCCAGAGACAAAAAAGTGCCATACATAATATCCTTGAGCCATCAAATAAGCTTCCATTCTATCTTTCCATAATAATAAAATTAATTCATTGAACATAGGGATTGTACCCACATCTTCATCAACGGTAATCAAATATGAAATTATTTTAATACTTAGAAGTTCCTTTGAATGTTCGGCATCTTTCTTCTTTGATTTTCCCATTTCTGTACTCTAAGATATTTCTTCTAGCTGTTAAGATATTACTTGAAGGAACCTACTCTGATACCAATTATTGGAAATACTAAGAGGGGGGTGAATCAATATTTATTAGAAATTTATTAATCTTTTAAGAGAATTAGTTATTCTTCAATAATATTTAATTAGATAACAAAAAGTAGTAAACAACACCATTAAAAAATGCACAATAATCAAAACAATGGACACAAATATTTTTTGGTGGAAAACCCCCTCTGTGTCAAAAACCACTAAAAACACTTCTTAATATTTGTATTCTTCAAAAATAATAATACAACTACATATCGGTGGATGCTCCAATGCCCTAGTTTTCAGGCTCCAACCTGATGGATACTCAAACACCCTCTATACCAGATACAACTAGATGGATGCTCCAATACCTTGTGCAGGCTACAACCTGCCCTAGCACCGTCCTGTCACCCTAAATTGTTCTCACCCTCCAACTTGTGTTGATTTGGGGTAGCATCGAATGTGCTCTAGCCATGAGAATTGGTGGAGAGGCTAAAGCACATGAGATCTCCAAGACCCAGAATGGTTTGGACAGATTGTATGCGGTTTGGGAGATATTAAAATAATTAATATTTTTAATGGAGTTCTGTTGATGCCTCTAAAATCTTAGCACCAACATCGGGGATAACCACCCGGTCTAGACCTTAGTACAACTCCTTTTCTGTTTGGTGTGGTGGCTTCAACTGGATATTGTGGGACCAGTTTCCCATGAAATGAATGGTTTGATGGATGATTGGTTTATAATGGATGATGCATTCATGGATAATTATTACTTTGTTTAAGAAATTAAACAAAGTAATTATTAATAAAACATATCACATTCATAACAATGTATATCGCTGACATATATCTTTGAAATATAACAATTCTAAACCTTCAGAAATGACATGATAAAGAATTATTTAAACAACATACATATATCAACAAAAGCAACTTTTAAAGGGAATGTTTCATCACATAAGGAAACGAGACAAAAGAACAAAAATAAAAATACCGCATGCATTTTAGTATTTCTGATGTAAATAAGATTTCGATTCCACTTTCTTATTTGAGAAAACCTTCCAGGAAATACAAAAGTGCAGGTCTTGAAAAAGTTTCTTCACAAAATTGTAGAACCTTGATCCACTACTGATAAAAAATATTCAGAAGTACAAAAGTGCAACTTCTCAAGTCAAATATTATACAAGTTGAGGACCCTTTCTTCAAGGACATGCAAGGGTTTAAATAATAAAATAAAAAACTAATTGTCAATAAAAATCGCTTTGAGCTGTTGAAACTTCAAACATGAAAATCTGGGATTTGATTGATAAAAATAACAGTGCGATAGCCTTTTAACTGATTCATTGTATCTACTTCTTCTCTTGCACTTGCAGTTGAAAAATTGAGAGCATTTGTTGAATTTCCGGAGGGTGACTCAGCCTAGAATGCAGTTGAGCTGTGTACGTAGCATCTGAAAGTTCAGGAACCATGAGATTGACAGCGTCGACAAGGAATTTGGTGGCCATCTGTTTATTGTGCGGCTTTACTAGGAAAAACCAAAATGATTCCCAAGTCAGGTTTTGCACTTTGCCGATTTGTTCTTCTCTGCTGGCCAAATCCTGTTTCCATTGATCTTCTAGTGCTTTTGCTTGTGGGAGCTTTCTTGGAGAGCAATCGAAGATCAAGTTAGTTAGATACAAGCTATCATTTACCAACTGAATCACGTTGTTCCTTGTAGCCTTGGCTCTGGAAGTAGCTCTTTCGGCCTTAATTAACTCTGATTCCCACTCCAAAAACAATATTTCTTTGTGCAATTATTGGATTTTCAGCAGATTAGCAACCATGCCTTCTTTTTAACTTTGCCAAGAGAGAAATTTTGTTACCTTATCATCTGCATTTTCAAATTCTAGCCTGGTATCAACTGCCTATTCAATGAGTGATGCAATGATAATGCACAATGGGTCAACTAATGGTATCTTATGGAAAAGGATACTTAGTTGCTGAGATAAGGCTTTAGTCATTTCCAGGGCTTCCTTTTTTAATTAATTAACCTTCGGATAACCCTTGAAACTTTCTAACTGTAATTGCAGCTGTGCAATTTATTCTTCTTTAGTCTTCTTCTCCTGTTGAATTGCCTCTTGAAGTTTGCCGAGTTCTTGAGACAACTTTTGTAGTTTCTGAACAACTTGCTAATCGATCTTTTACTTCTCCAAACTTAGCTGTTCTTTTAGTTTCTCATTCTTATGTTTTTGTTCTGCTAGCTGCTGCTTGAGTTGTCCAATATTTTGCTGTTCCAATGATGTTTGGTCTTCGAGTTGGGTGATCCTTAAATCCTGTTCCTTGATCAGTTGGCTAACTTTGGAAGCTTTGTCCATTGTAGCAGTTGTATAGGCACATACATACTGAGACAACTTTGTTAAATCCTCAGAAGGGTTGACTTCTGAGTCTTTCCATACGACACTCATTAATTCAGCTTGACGAGTTGAGAGTGTTCCCCGGTCAATTTTCCTTATTTTCCTTTGTCTTTTGACCACAACCCTATGCTTTAGACTATAAAATACATCCAGGGGTGGTATTTCCTCTACCTTCAATACAATTTCTTTTGAAGGATTCTTTGGAATTATTTCAATGTCCTGCTGGATGTTCATTGTGTCGACTGCCCCTTCAATTGTAGTATTAGTAGCAATATGCCCCTGTTTTGCGGTCGATTCTGGTGTAACGATGCTTTGGGAGTCATTCTGGTTCTTGATCATTTGATTATAGGTTTTAACCCGTACAAAAATTACCTGCATACGAATTCTAAAACACAGAAAATAAACAATGTGAGAGCATAACACATAAAACACATATACACAGAGATTTCCCCTGGATCCCAAAACCAGGACTATCGGCTTGATCTTTCATTATGTTCCTTTCAATGTTACAATAAATATTTATACATTTCCAAGCATCCAATACCATGGACCGAAAACCATAGCTAAGTTTGCCCAACCTAATATAGGGTCCAATTTTATTTTATTTATTTTATTTTTAATTTTTTTTTAATTAATTAATTTATTTTTTTGCGGGGTGCTACCCCCAAAACCCATTATAGAGGGGGGATACCCACCCCCCTAAAACCCCCGGATAGGGGGGGATGCCGCCCCCCTTGTGACCCCCCCACCGCACAATCAGTGCAATGAAAGGGGGGCTCCTCCCTCCCTCTAACCCCCCGGTTCACTACGTAGGTTAGCCGTGGAATGAATATAACACAACCCAACATTCTCCCACTTGTTGTTTTATTTCCACAAGGGGCCACAAGAGAGCTCAGTCATTTTTTAGCCCTGAAATGCCCATTTTTTCTCTACACCAGGAGAATTTCTCAAAGCTCATAGATTTTGTCAATGCATCTGCAATATTCTTCAAAGTGTCCACCTTTACTAGCAACACCTTTTTGTCTTCTATCATATCCCTCACAAAGTGATACTGAACATCAATGTGCTTGTCTTTGAATGATAAGCAGGGTTCTTGCCAAGAAAATTGCACTTGGCTGTCACAATCTATCCTTATAGATCCCTGTACTAAACCCCATACTTGAACACAATATCTGCAACCAAACTGCTTCCTTGCTTGCATGAGTGGCTGCCATGTATTCTACCTCTATAGTTGATAGTGCCACTACAAATTGTTTCTTACTCATCCAACTAATTGCTCCTCCAATCAGGTTAAACACATACCCACTTGTAGATCTTCTCTAATCCAGATCTCCAGCCCAGACTGCATCAACAAAGCCAAGGATATCCAAAACTCCGTCCAATCCTGGTCTTCCTTGGTAGCACAAACCATAATCACTAGTGCCACACAAATACTTGAAAACCTACTTCACTGTTGTCTAATGCTCCTTCCCTGATTTTCACATAAACCTGCTCAATACTCCCACTGCATGTGCAATGTCTGGTCTAGTACAGACCATCGCATACATCAGGCTACCGACTGCACTTGCATATGGAACATAGGACATATCCTCTTCCTCTTCTTGTGTCTTGGGACACTATTCAGCAGAAAACTTTACACCTACATGAATATGAACCTTCACTGGTTTACTATCCTGCATATTAAACCTCTGCAGTATTGTCTTGACATACTTCCTTTGATTTAACCAGAGCTTCCTCTTTGCTCGATCTCTTTTAATTTCCATGCCCAAAATATAGTTTGCAACACCAAGATCTTTCATGTCGAATTTTGAGGACAATTGGGTCTTCAAATCCTGGATAATTTCTTTGTCATTTTCAACTAGCAACATATCATCCACATACAAGACCAGATAAATAACACTGTCACCAATTAATTTAAAATACACACAGTGATCTGCTTTGCTATCGGTGAAAACAAGTCCCTGTATAAATGTATCAAATTTCTGATACCACATCCTTGGTGATTGTTTTAACCCATACAGAGACTTCTTTAACTTGCATACCAGTTCTTTCTTACCCTTCACCGCAAATCCTTCAGGTTTCTTCATGTAGATCTCCTCTTCCAGATCCCCATGAAGAAATGCTATATTCACATCCATCTGTTCTACCTCAAAATCAAAAGCAACAACAATAGATAAAAGTAATCTAATAGAAGTTACCTTGGCAACAGAAGAAACAATATCACCAAAATCAATTCCCGACACCTAGGAATAACATTTCGCTAGCAACCGAGCTTTGTATTTCTCCACCTTTCCTTCTGCATCTGTCTTTTTCTTGAACACCCATTTGTTGCCAATGGGTTTCCTTCCAGCCGACAACTCCACCAGATCCCAAGCCTCATTTCTGTGCAAAGATGAAATTTCATCAACCATGGCCTCTTTCCAAAGTTTTCCATCCTCTAAATCTACTGCTTCCTTCACAGTTCTGGGATCATCATCAGCAATAGATAAAGAAAAATTTGAACAGAAAACAGATGGACTATACCTTTCTAGTTTCCTTCTTTCTCGAACTGATCTTCTCACACCCAGAGTTTGTGGCTCTTCATCCTTTGATTCCTCCTCTGCTGTAGACTCTGATTCTTCCTCCTTTAGCTCAAACTCTATCTTCTTAGGTTCCTTTGGTTGGACTTCATGTTTAATAACATCTTCCACCTCTCTGAACAACACATCTTGGTTGTACACAACCTTCCTTGTTACTTGGTTCCAAAGCTTATAACCCTTTAAACCATCCTTATACCCAATAAAGATGTACTTTTCAGATTTACTATCCAACTTGGTTCGTTTCTCCTTTGGAACATGTACATATGCATCACATCCAAATACCCTCAAATATGAAAGAGAGGGTTTCTTACCAGTCCATACCTCTTGTGGAGTCTTATCCTCCAACGCTGATGAAGGTGATCTATTGACCAGGTAACATGTTATCTCCACTGCCTCTACCCAAAATTCTTGTGCTATCTTGGCACCACTAAGCATGCTTCTTGCCCTTTCCATCAACGTCTTATTCATTCTTTCTGCAACTCCATTTTATTGAGGTGTATATGGAGTAGTCTCCTATTGTGCTATACCACACTTCTTACAGAATTATTCAAATTCCTTACTGCAAAACTCTCCACCATTATCTGTCATCAACACCTTTATATTCTTCTTTGTCTGGTTTTCCACCAGAGCTTTGAATTCTTTAAACCTGTCAAAGACTTCAAATTTCTTCTTAAGGAAATACATCCATGTATTCCTTGAGAAGTCATCCATAAATGATACATAGTACACAGACTTACCTAGTGATGGAACCTTCACAGGTCCAAACACATCACTGTGCACAATCTCTAATATCTGTTTCACCCTCTTACCACCAGAGGGGAAACTGACCCAATTCTACTTCCCATATACACAATTTTCATAGAAATCAAAATCCAGAGAGCTATTACTCATATCTTCTACCATACCTTTACCATGAAGTATTCTAAGGCCCTTCTCTTCAATAAGTCCAAGCCTTTGATGCCATAGCATGGTCTTCTCTCCAGAGACCACTAAATTTTCTGCTCCACTTTCAGGAACCACAGATCTATTGCACCCATCAACAACAGTGCTACCTTGCAGCTTGTACAAAGTTCCAATCTGAACTTCCCACATCAATACCAGTGCTCTCTGAACCATCTTGCAGGTTTCCTTATCGAACACTGTTTTTACACCTGCATCATTCAACTTGCTTATAGAAATCAGATTTTTGTCTAATGCAGGAAGATGCAGAACACCCGGAAGTGTTCTAACCCTTCCACCTTGCAAATTCAACTTTACTTTTTCGTGACCAATGATTCTAGCCTTCCTATCATCCCCTAAAAAGACATCACCACCATCGTATTTCTCATACTCGCAGAACCACTCTCTATGGGGAGTGAAGTGAAAGGATAAACCTGAGTCAATCAACCATGCCTCATGATCTACATGTGTACTTGAAGAAGCTAGGTACACATCCCCACCTTCATCTGAGGTAGTTTTCACCTCTGTAGAAGGAGCATCATTAGATCTGTTTCCTTTATCAGGAGATTTATATTTACAGTCCCTTTTGTAGTGCCCTTCCTTTTTGCATTTTCAGCACACCACCTTTACAAGTTTTCTTGGAGATTTAGGTCTCCCTCTAGATTTAGATCTCCCACTCGATGACTTATTTTTGTTTCTGTTCTAGGACCGTCCTTGTATAGACAAGGCATCACCATTCTGGCTCTCCATATTTTTCTGTCTCATCTCCTCCATCAACAAGGATGAGACTATTTCATCAAACTACAAGGCAGTTGCATTGCTACCTATTGCAATAACTAGGCTATTCCACAAATATGGTAGAGAACACAACAAATTGATGCACTTATTTTCATCTGAAATTTTAATATCTATAGATGCTAACTGACTTACCACAGTATTAAATGCATTCATATGCTCTGTCATTGAGTCTCCATCTTTCATCCTCAGGTCATACAACTTTTTCTGCAGGAACGGTTTATTCACCAGAGACTTAGATTGGTACAAAGTCCCTAACTTGTCCCACAAAGCCTTTGCCGTAAATTCCCTTGATACATTTAGCAATACTGAAACTGAGACGCACAATCGTATTGTGATCTTTGCCTTCCGATCCAACTTCTTCCATTCTTCATCGGACACTCCCATTGGTTTAGTACCCAGATCTACTGTGATCTATTGATCTTTATCCACCAACAGATCCTCCACCTTGAGTTTTCACAACTCAAAACTTTGATCGTTAAATTTCTCGATCTTTATCTTTCCACTAATCTCCATCTTCTTTCACCACCATAATCGATCTCGCAGATCTTCCACCGAACAGGGTCCACCACAGGCCTGAGAGAAACCCCTCAGCAACAAAGGCGTCCCCTTGAAGCCAAAACAACTCTGATACCAAATGTAGGTTTTAACCCCGTATAGAAATTACATGCATATGAATTCTAAAACATAGAAAATAAATAATGTGAGAGCATAACACATGAAACACATATACACAACGATTTTCCCCTGGATCCCAAAACTAGGACTACCAGGTTGATTTTTCATTATGTTCCTTTCAATGTTACAATACATATTTATACATGCCGAAGCATCCAATACCATGGACCAAAAACCATAGGTAGGTTCGCCCAACCTAATATAGGGTCCAATTTTTTTTTTCCTGGGGCGCTACCCCCGACCCCATAGAGGGGGGCTACCCTCCCCCCTCAAACCCCCCGGACAACGGGGGTTGTTGCTCCCCTTGTGACACCCCCCCCCGCTGCACAATTGACGCAATGAAGGGGGGGCTCCACCCCCCCTCTAACCCCCCGATTCACTACGTAGGTTAGCCATTGAAAGAATATAACACAACCAACATTGATTGAACTGCTCCCATTCCTTGAGTAGGTTGGAATTAATATTTACATCGGTATCTGGGAACTCGCTGGTGTTTTCATTTGTCTGCTCCTTTTCGGGACTTCACTCCTTTTCGAGACTCTTCTCCTTTTCAGGACTCTTCTCCTTTTCAGGACTCTTCTCCTTTTCAAGAATCTTCTCAGTAGTTTGTTCTTCAGTGTGGCCTTCTTGCTGCACCATAGGTGTAGTGGCCTATAAATCTAGAGGCAATGTTTGTAACCTCTGTGCCCTGTACTGCATAAACTTATCTCTTCCTCCTGCTCATAATTTGATCATTGCCAAATGTTTTACTCGTGAAAATAACTCAGACGAAGTGAACAAGTCATCATATTCATCCGTCTCATGTTCAAATTTGGCAAGTTTCACTTGACTCATGAAGTTGTAAGACATTGCTCTTGGATCATACTGTCTCTTGGGAATCACTGCTAGCTTCAGAATTTTTATCTTTGTTTCTTTCTCTGCATGTTTGAAATCATGTAGTGTGTAAGTACCACAACGGAGGGGAAATGGAGGCCACATTTGTTTCTTGGACTCTTTGAGGTTCCTTAACATTCTTGTTTCTGTTATTTGGTAAGTTATTTCTCTGGCCAATAGCTTATCAGGAATGTACAAGGGGAGAACATGTGGATCTATGGTGCTGCCAAAAAGTCTGACATAGGTGAACATTTCTTCACTGAACCAACTGTCGATTGATGTTAGGTCAATGTTGGCTTCATCGAATAACCGAGGAGCAGGTTTGTTGAATATGGACTGATGGACGGGTAAAAAAAAACCATGGCAAATTCTATATATATGATATTTATAATGGTCCTTCCACAAACACTTATGATAAATGTGAATAGGGGTTGGGTCTTGAGGCGTCCATTTCCAACCTAGAATGGGGTAATTAGAATTGAAACAGATGGTATCCATGATGTAGGCGCTCATATAGAATGGGGGTATTGTCCGGGTAGTTACAAACCTATTTCTTCTATAATCAAGGATTTGGTTCGCCATTTTATCTGATAAAATGGTTGCCTAATGCATTATATAAGAGTTGATTGTTACTTCCATTAAAGTCACCATTTTTATGGAGAACCTAGCTGAATCAGAGACTCCAAAGAGTCTACATATCATAGCATCAACATAGCAATAGGGAGATGTTAAGGAGTCTACAGAATACATACCAGTGGATTCATGCTTATGCTTTCTTGGAAAATGCCTCCATTGCCTAATAGGGTCTGACTCTACATCATTCTCCTTAGCAAAATCCTCTAAAAATGCTTTGTTGTAATGTTTCTAGGGGTTCAGTAAATGATACATCTTCTTGACATCTTCTGCCCTGAATTTGCCAAACATCCTTCCATTGGTTGTATAAAAGGTTCTGTTGTTTATGTTGATACTTTCTATAACCCATCTCACTAGGTCATTGTATGGTAACACTTTTGTGCGGGCTACTATTCAATGGAGGAAGGAGCTGGCTAAATCGTAAAGAGTATTTTCTAATTTATCAGTTGAACCAATCGTTGCTCCTTCTTCTTCAACTTTTCTTAGATCCTTGACTTCGAGTAAATTATATATACCCTCCCATGAAGTCTTGTCGAGGCCTGCACAGGTAGTGTCATCTATCAGTACCAATTTTTCTCATTCATATTTTGCTACGACGAGTGTCTTTGCTTTTCGGGCTCTCTTAGACTTTTTTGTTGGGCTGATGATTTCAGATTAACTTTGCAAAACGAAATAGAAGGACGTAACAGTGGAAAAAACTTTGTTCAAAGCTAATACGCAGCGCATAGGAGTAACAACAATTAAGCACAATAGATGTTACAGATATATGATATATTAAGCTACCATGGGTGAAATCCTTCAAAAATTCAACCATAACTACTTCTTAATGATTTCTTCGTAACTTCCAACGTGAAACTTTAATGCCATGATGATATGTCGCATCACAAATTTATAACAGTCCTTTATATTATGGGTATCGTGACTTCCCGATCAGTGATTAGCGATAATCACATATCGTAGACCGGGAGTTACAAGTGTCGTGCTTAAATGGTTCCATTTCATGGTTGCGATTGCGATCAATGGTGAGCTGGCATGGGGAGGCGGCATGGTTTAAACTTAATAAATCGTTTAAATTTTATTTATAATTGATTTATAACTTTCAGTCGCACATGTTTGTGATATTTCGTGTTTTTCCTTTTATCAAAAGTGTGCTTTATGATAATAAAATCGCATCGGAAGATTGCAAAGGAGCTTTTTTGGAATGCGTCTTATGATTTTAGCGATGCGCGATTGTGATTGGCTTATCGCATTGGAGGATTTCAATGGAACACTTTAAGTCCATTAATAAAGGATGTGCGTGATGCGATATATTCTTTTTATCATTGTTTGTGTTCGATAAAGCTTTATGATAAGGTTTTATTATAATTCAAATCGGATCGGACCTTATCAAGAGAACTTTCATGGGTTTAATATATTTGCAAATTGTGATTGCGATTTAACCTACCCTAAAAGAAAATTTTTAAATGACTTATTATAAAATTTAATTTTCAAACATTTTATTGATTTTACTAATATTCTAAAGGGTACCCATTTCTTATTAAAGCTTTTTATGAAAAAAATTGAAATGGGGAGGGTTGTTGTATAGCATAAACATTGGCGATTCATTGGGAGAAACAATTATCTCTGAAAAATAATGCAATATCTAAAACTTTCTGAGTTTGGAAACAATTGAGGATAAAGAAAACCATCTAAGAATAGCTAAACAAAAATTAACTCTGAATGAAATGACATTTTTTTTTTTTGTAATTTGTTTTACAATCCCTTAAAAATAAAAACATTTTGGTTTCTTCAACTTTTGATTGGTTGATAAAGATAAGATAGGGGGCTCTTCCAACCTAGCTTTTGAATTTACTCTTTTGTCAGAGGTAGTGCCTCTGTTGCCAGCAAACATCTATAGTCTCGACAAAGTTACCTTTTGACCATCAGTCATTCATTGTCCCATCTATCTAAATGTAACAAAGATATGAAATATTTTACTCAAAGCGACATTTTCGACGAATTCTTCTTCAAAAGAGAAAGGAAGACTAAACTACACTTTTCAATTTTGAATTAAAAAAATGCTTTTGACACTTCCAATATCAAAAAATCAAACCAAATACATGACGAAAAGTTCAATCGACTATCAAGGGAAGGAAGAATCCATGACACTTCTCTTTTTGACACAAAACAACAGTTACAACACTTTTTGTACCAAAGCGACAGATCGATTTAAGTAACTTTTAGACAAAGGATCGTAAATGATGGAAAAATGCCTAAAAACATTTACTAATCCTAACAAAATGGAGGATGATCTATGTGATGCAAGGAGGTTTCAGTAATGAGGCACTGTTCATAAGCAACAAAAACAACTAAAGAAAACTGAAAACAAGGACACAAAACCCTCAGTTTCTAGAAAGGAAATAGGTTTAGTCAGTCATCGCACATGGGCTTCACAAAAACAGGGATGCATCGCACTTTACACACTCGGGAGGTGCGATGCATACTGATTTACAGTGACAGACATTGTGATGGGTCGGGGAGCGCAACTGAAGTGGGTATTGGCTCAAATGTGCAGTTGTTTTCAATGAGTTAAGCTGAGCTATGATGGACAATAAAGAGAAAAGTACAAAGGCAAGCCTTGAGAGGTTACTGAGCTACCAAAAGGGAATCTAGAATTCTTGTAAGTCAAATGTTTAATTCATAAACTAAACCAAAGATTGACTGAAGCAACATTCATCTACTACGAAATTGCAGAGCAAAAGCAGTTCGAAGGTGACCTGGCTGACTTCAGGCTCTGTCTATAGTTTATAAAATAAAAAAAATAACAAACAAACATCTATTCGATGCCCAGTGGAGTCACCAATTTGTTTATGGGAAAACTAGTGTCTTTTCGATCAACTAGCTCTTTAGGTTTGGCAGCGACCCTAGAAACAAAAATTTAAAGTAATTCAACGATTTCTTTTATGCACAATAGATAAGAGAAATATGAGGGGACCAACCTAGAGCTTCCGCTTAATCCCTTGCTTGATCTCTCTCCCCCTTGACAGAGCTTGCAACTCCTCTCCGTACTTATCCTGCTTGGAGAGTACCTGTGGAAACACAGTAACAAAGAACCATCAAATCATATTGATCTATTATAACATAAACATTACAGAATCATATGTATAATGAACATACAATAACATTCACAAATGATAACATTCACAATTGCACAATCATATGGAAGAAAACTTGAAGAACTTTATTAAATAGAAGGGAGAATTACAACCCAGTTGTCTGATCCAGCATCATCCTACTAGCCTCAATCCCTCTTCACCTCATGAAATAGCAAGATCACACCAACAATACAATGCTCCTTCCTTAATTACAAACTATCAACACTTCCTTACAATTCACAATATTCCAGCCCCTGGATCTCTTAGATGAGGCATCTATTTATAGATGTGTGCAAGGGTGTGGGTCATCTATGGGGTTTGATTAGTGTCATTCCACTTGTTACAATTGGTTCCACTTGGAGATTTCTTGGATCTCTTACTCATCCCTGGGAGAATTCAGAGAGGCAAGTGTCATAGGAGAAGTTCCTAGAAGATTCCACGAGCAACCACCTAGAAAGCTGTCTCGGGCATTTGTCCATCCTCGCCCATCACACCCTATAGAAGGCCCAGATAGTAGGCATCACACCTTGCCAGTGGAGCAGTCAGTATGGTTCTGTTAAGGCCATTTCTGGATGGTTTTTCAGGTGGAACTTCTGGGGAATGATGTAATCGGATGACCATGTTCTTTTAGGGTATAAAACAACTCTTTTAGGGGTTGAAGAGCCCTATTTTATTGACATATAAGTTTGGGGTTGAAGTGCCCAAATATGTCTATATCAGTTGCCCCCTAAAGCATGAAGTCGTAAATCTTGATGTCAGGTGAAATGCTTTATCATGAGGACCTGAGGTTTTGAACTGGAAGGTGACCTGCATAAGTTATAATACAATACATCATCATAATATAATTTTCATGATCTAGCTGAGGCGGGCATTCCCATGCTCATCTTTATAAATTCCTTTCATGTACATAGATCAGATGGTCGTTTGTAGATGCAGACTGGTGATTCTTTAGATGTAGAGTCATCATCCTTGGTTCGGATGACCATCTGTGCAACACCTTTGTACATTTGATGCTTTTATATCCCTGAATATATCACAGCCCAGATGGATGAAACTAGATCCGGGGTCTTCAAACTTGTTCAATCTTCGCCCAATGTACAAGTCAATCCATGTGAAGAGATGTTCTAAAGTCGAACATGGAAAGACATCGCCTGATTACCAGCCAATAACGTGAGTTGTTAATAGGTGCGAGAGGAATCACCGATAATGATAATGACCCTCAAGGCACTATAGTACAATTCTCATGGTGTGAATATATGATCCGATGTTGAACACCACACAAATCTTTCGGTTGAAGGCCATTGATGTCAACCTGTCGCCGGAAGTGAGAAACTTGCCATTGAGGCATGCAAGCTTCAAAGCACTGAAAGGGGTGTTTCTAAGTCAACTTCTTGGATAATGAGCTGATGTCGACAAGAAGCGACTCCTTGTAGGAGGGCCTTCATGTGTCCCACATATATGACAAAAAACGAAGCAAATGATTTCTAGAGGTGAAAACGATCTGATGACACAAGGTTCAGGAATGGCAGTCATGAAAAAATGAAGGTTGGAGGTATTGCAGTGGATGGGGCATTAACTGGATTGTGGTTTCTCAACTGAATGACTTCTCTTGAACATGTAAACGACATTGAGATGGATTGGTAGCATTAACCCCAAAATATGGATGGTGTAAAAGACCAATGGAAAGATGACTAGTGAACGAAATAACCCAACCCGACTCAATAATGGTGATGGAGTAAAAGTGTAATGTTCAAGAGTGACCTGCTACCATAAATTTCTTCAAGTTTTTTCCCTTTTCCCCAGTCATTTCTGACCAGTACCTCTTTATTTTTTTCAAGCTTGAGGAGGATAACATATGCTTTTTCTATAATTTTCCCTTTGGGCAAACCTGTCGCTATGTTTTAACGAGTCTAGTGATAGTGAAACTCGTTCTTGTCTAGGATGGACAAGTTTGTCACTATTATTTTAACGAGTTTAACGACAAGGATAACTTGGTCCTTTTCATGTTTAGAGAGTTTAAAAAGGGACAAAAAGAAAACTCCAGAAGTTCTTTTTCGTAGAATAATCCCTTAAGTCTGAAAAAGGATAAAATAATACGAAAGGGATGACTTTTCCAATCACTTTAGCGAGCCAAAAAAGACAAGCGCTTGAACTTTTTCATGAGATAGTCCCTCAGGTCTAAAAAAGATTAAAATATACAGGAGGGATGACATTTCCAATCACTTTAACGAGTTGGAAAGGCCGGTGCTCGACAATCTTTTCATATTTAACGAGTCTAAAAAGGGTTTAAAGGAGACTCGATTTGAGGAATGAGTGGTGTTTAGGGTAGCAATCAGTTCTGGTTAAGCTTGGAACTTCACAAAACATGGTGGTTTCTATGAATAGGTTGGCTAATAATACCACTCGTCGCAATTGTTCCTCAAAAAGGTTAAAAAACCAAGTGGAAGCATATGATTGGCCAAGAGATGGAGGTGATGAGAGGTACACAACCAATGCTCAAAAGGCTAATGGTATGGCAATCACAAAGGTTATTTACTGAAGGTGGGTTCATCTTTTAACGAGCTTGAACCATGGGAGAACTATGCTCAGTGTTAGTTTCATTTTTACGCAAGCTAGAAATGACAAAACTAAAAAAGCTAGAAAAGACAAAACTAAAAATATAGAAACGACAAAACTAAAAATTGAAAATGAAAATTGAAAATGGGTAAAAGATTTGCATGCCCCCAGCATGATGAAAAGGAGAGTCTCCTGTAACCATATGGAGACTATTAAGGTTAGGTAGGATGGTTTCATCCAGAAGACAAAACACTTCCTTGGCTTCATCCGTAGGATAGACAAAGGTGAATGGTTTGTCAGACCAATCACATAACCTACAGGGAAACTTATCTTTTCAACTAGGTTCGTCCATAGAATAGACAAGGGTGCACGCCCCCTAAGCTTTATTACATTCACCAGACTACTCATGGAAATTAGGTGGATGGAATGAAGGTTCAAGAGATACCGTTGATGTAAAAGGACCATTTAGGGATGATGATTGACTTGGAGCTATGCTTGGACCGAGAAATGAAAGCTGGTCAACGGTGACAATTTTTCCTTCATGTGGGAAACACATCACTCAGAAGAGTGTTGAAACAATATCTTCCATGTTATAAACATAGTCACGTCCAAGGAGTAGATTGTAATCTAACAGTCCTGGGACTACCATCACATTCAAATGAATAGTTTTCCTTCCTAAAGTGATCGGTAACTTAGGAAGGATCCCTAAAAATCGACTGGTTCCTTTGTTAAAGCCTAACAGATTTTGCATAACAGGGATAAGCGATGCTGAACCAAGCACTTTCCAAGAAGTTGAGGAAAGGATACTCACTGATGCACCCTCATCTATGATAGTGCCAGACACGATCATTTTGTAAACTTGTACTCTGATCCAGAAAGGTATATGAGGAGGAAGGCGAGATCTTGCTAACCGATTCCAATCAAAGGAAGTGACTAGACTACTTGGAGGTGGTACCAGATAAATGGGTGAATTAACTCCTTGAGTTACGAGAACTGGGGGATTTTCCTCCTGTTGTGAAGGAACAGGTGGATTGCCCCCAAGTTCATCGGAATCTGAAGTAATAAAAAGAATTTGAATGATATCATTTCCATTCTCTTCGACAAGGGTACAATTTTCTGAAGGTAAAACTGGGTCAACTGCGACCTCGACCTGTTGATTTTGGTTGGTTATAGACTCATAAGATTCACTTTTAGAGAGATTGGTTTCAACTGATGGTTGATTTAAGTCAGTCGGTTTTTCAACTAGTAAGGGACTTGGGGAGAATTTCCTATAGCTAGATGGAAGTCACTGCGGTGAAGCAGGACGGTTATCCAATACTCTTTTGGCTTCATCTAAAAAAGGACAAAGATGAAGGGTATGGTTCCCTTCATATAGCCTACATGGAAACCTATTCTTTCTCATATGTCCATGAACTTTTTTATCACTAGTTGAAGGTGTGTTATCAACATGATCTTCAGAAGTTGTGACACAAGATGGTGCGAACGGGGAGACCATTCTCTCAAGATTCGAGGAAAACAAGGATAGTCTCAAGAAAATTGGTCACCCACACAAATTACACAGGGAAATTTGGTTTTGGAAAGTCTAATGTGCGGATTTTCATCAGATGATGCATTCAAAGTAATGGTTGCTTGGTTGCCCCCTTACTAAATTGGCTTCTTCTTCTTCTCCTTCCCTTTCTTCTTCTTCTCAGCCACCTGGTTACTAGCATCACTACTTTCACCAAGTGAAGAGGAAGAAGGGGAGGGAGAAACAAATGAAGAAGAAGGCAAAGGGTCAACTTCAATGTCAACTAGATGCTAATTTTATTGTGGAGGAATGACGATATTTTGAACCATAGAGGTTGAGAATAGCCATACTGGCAAGCCAATGGTAATTTCTGGAAGGGAAAATGTGGTCATATACGGAGCACCAATATTTCCCCAAGAAGAAAAAGTACTAGGATTCCCCTCAAAAGGGATTCCTTGATTGGTGGATCCCGAATTTGTCTCCATATATCTCAACCTAAGATCAACTAAGGAATAGGGACGTTATTATGAATTCAATTAATTTTAAAGACTATTTGACACAATTTTTCTTTTTCAGTTTTTAAGAGTCGGTGAAAAGATAAAGATGACTCTAGTCCCCTTTGATTTTTAATGAGCCGGAAGTGACAAATGCTCAAATGGACGTTTTCTTTTAAAGAGTCGAAAATGAACGAAAGTGACTACTCTGGAAAATCTAGACAGAGGGATTACCAAACCAATTGCAAAACTGCAATATACATCTTGGTGATAAATTAAATAGAAATTACCAAGGACTTATGTACGGTAGTCAATCTTCCCGAATACTGTGTTTAGTGCGTTGCGATCAACAAGGCGGAAGACTCAGCTTCCTATGGATAAAGGATATAAGCCTATTGTGGTCTCCTAATATATACACGACAGTACAGGGAGCACAAGTCCGTGCTATCACTTGTCGTATCAAGGAGGAGGAATCACCCAACCTTTGATGAAAACGATAGTTACTAGTTTTTATGACGCCGGAACACGTCTCTAGCCTAGACTAGAGTTGATCTTGTTTAAAGTTTGCCTTTCAATGGTTCACCACATGATGTTGATTTGAAATTCCTAAAATGCAATCTACAATGATAAACAATCTTTGTTTATTTTGAGCAATGAAAATCCTAGCTACTAGGGAAAGAAGATTACAATTCTTTCAAACAAAGAGAAAAGAGCACACACTAGTGCATTTTCCTAAATCATTTTTCGCACGCAAACTAAATGCAAATGCAAATGCATGTATTTTTTTTCGTTTCCCTTAATGTGAAAAATGCTAAAAAGGAAAACTAAATGTAACAAAGATCTGAAATATTTTACTCAAAGCGGCATTTTCGACGATTTCTTCTTCAAATGAGAAAGGAAGACTAAACGACACTTTTCAATTTTGAATAAAAAAAAATGCTTTTGACACTTCCAATATCAACAAATCAAACCAAATACATGAAGAAAAATTCATTCAACTATCTAGGGAAGGAAGAATCCACGACACTTCTCTTTTTGACATAAAATGACAGTTACGACACTTATTGTACCAAAGCGACAGATCGATTTAAGCAACTTTTCGACAAAGGATCCTAAATGATGGACAAACACATAAAAACATTTACTAATCCTAACCAGATGGAGGCTGATCTATGTGATGCAAGGAGGTTTCAATAATGAGGCATTGTTCATAAGCAGCAAAAAAAAACTAAACAAAACTGAAAACAAGGACAAAAAACCCCCAATTTCTAGAATGGAAATAGGTTCAGTCAGTCGTCGCACCTGGGCTTCATAGAAACTGGGATGCATCACACTTACACACTCGGGAGGTGTGATGCATACTGGTTTACAGTGACAGACAATGCAATGGGCTAGGGAGCGCAACTGAAGTGGGTTTTGGCTCAAATGTGTAGCTGTTTTCAGTAAGTTAAGCTGAGCTATGATGGACAATAAACAGTAAAGTACAGAGGAAAGTATTGAGAGGTTACTGAGCTACCAAAAGGGCATCTAGAATGCTCATAAGTCAAATGTTTAATTCATAAACTAAACTAGAGATTGATTGAAGCAACATTCATCAACTATGCAATTGCAGAGCAAGAGCAGTTTGAAGGATACTTGGCTGACATCAGCTCTGTCTATAGTTTATAAAATAGACAATAACAAAAAAAAAAACATCTATTCAATCCCCATCAGAGTCTCCAATTTGTTTATGGGAAAACTAGTGTCTTTTTGATCGACTAGCCCTCTAGGTTTGGCAGCTACCCTAGAAACAACAATTTAAAGTAATTCAATGATTTCTTCTATGCACAATAGATAAGAGAAAGATGAGGGGACCAACCTGGAGCTTCCACTTAATCCCTTTCTTGATCTCTCTCCCCCTTGACATAGCTTGCAACTCCTCTCCATACTTATCCCGCTTGGAGAGTACTTGTGGAAACACAGTAACAAAGAACCATCAAAGCACCTTGATCTATTATAACATAAACATTACATAATCAGATATATAATGAAGATACAATAGCATTCACAAATTATAACATTCATAATTGCACAATCATATGGAAGAAAACTTGAAGAAATTTATTAAATAGAAGGGAGAATTATAACCCAGTTGTCTGATCCAGCATCATCCTCCTAGCATCGATCCCTTTTCACCTCATGAAATAGAAAGATCACACCAATAATACAATACTCCTTCCTCAATTACAAACTATCAACACTTCCTTACAATTCACAATATTCCAACCCCTGGATCTCTTAAATGAGGGATCCATTTATAGATGTGTGCAAGGGTGTGAGTCATCTATGGGGTTTTGATTAGTGTCATTCCACTTGTGACAATTGGTTCCACTTGGAGATTTCTTGGATCTCTTACTCATCCCTAGGAAAATTCAGAGAGGCAAGTGTCATAGGAGAAGTTTCTATAAGATTCCATGAGCAACCACCTAGAAAACTATCTTTGACATTTTTCCATCCTCTCCCATCACACCCTATAGAAGGCCCAAACAGTATGCATTGCACCTGGCCAATGTAATACTCAGTATGTATCGCACCTTGCCAGTGAAGCAGTCAGTATGGTTCATTTTAGGCCATTTCTGGATGGTTTTTTAGGTGGAACTTCTGGGGAATGATGTAATCAGATGACCATGTTCTTTTAGGGTATAAAAAAACTCTTTTAGGGTTTGAAGGGACCTAGTTTATCGACATATAAGTTTGGGGTTGAAGTGCCCAAATATGTCTATAACAATCATGAGCTCTACCCCTATCATTATGTTCATCACCCTGGTTCCTAGGGCCCCTTATATATCCCTCCCCCTACATCATTAAGGAACCCATGATTGTCCCAACCCCTAGTGAGCAATGAAGTACCCAACCATAAGGGAGTATTAGCTACTATATCTTACACATCATGCTCTCATACCGTGGAGCCCTGAGCAGTTATAAAGGAGAAAAAATCAATAAAAGAAAAAAGGCATATGAAGAAGGGTGGAAAAAAAGGATGGGGTAACCCATGTACCACGATTGCTCCCTCCTACATTCATACACCGAAGTGTGGCCTTCCCTCATCATAGCTACCCTTGTACTCTGGCATGTGGCTTGGAGCCTTCGAATGATGCCTCACTCTTTTCCATCATTATATCACATGACACCTACCACTTGAGTGATGTACCATTGAACTGTCACTCCCTTAGAGGTTGAAACGACCTAATATGGTCTTTGATTAACCTCCTTCTTGAACTTGGAGACACTAGTACAGTCTAAAGCCCATTATGGAAGGGCATGCCACTATGAAGTTCCCACTTTGTTCCATGGTTTCTAAGCTCATTTACTTGATTACACCAATGATTTATTGTATTGGAAGGTAAGGAGACACATTGGATCTTATACATGATTGTAGGTGGGTCTTCATCTCTGGGTTTTGTCTCCCTATATGGGTTCCAAAACCTCTAGAGGGTTAAATTGACATTTGTAAGGTGTGCGTTGAGAGACATGGGTCTCTATTATAACGGATAAGAGAGAGAAAATAGCCATGCCATGGGATCTTTTAGCACCACTCATTGTTTTCTCACATTCCATTTATTTGATGATAAAGATGCACTTGGACCACCTTTCCCAACTGGCTACAAACTTACACCACACACTTGGCAGTTGATCCAGGGCCCATATGGCGGTGTGTCTCACCATGGGAGACAAAGGGAGGGATTGCTTCATTGTTCTAGCCCTTACAAATGGGGTACTGACTTGTTCAATCCACTTAGAGACCCATGAGGATGTTTTGGTGCCCCTGAGGCCACTAGGAAGCACCACATGTCATTTTCTTGAAGATCAAGGGGCCACCCCCTTTATCACTATAATTGGAGCCCATCCACTCATTTTGGCACATACTGGACTCCATTTGGCCTCTGACAAGCCGTCCTAGCTGCGTATTTATCATTTCAGCCCTCTTGAGGGGATTATTTTTCATGTTATGGAGCTATCTTGGTGGGATTGTCACCAAGTAATGTTATTTTGTATATTATTTTATTAGTTTGGGCATCATTAGGCCTAATTAGGAAAATCAAACCCTTAAGAGGATAATATATATTGATGAGAGGATCATTTGAATCTCATCATCACTTAGATTTGTGTCGTTCTCTCTTATTGAGAATTTCACTATAGTAATTGATGATGAATTGGATGTTTATTGATGCATTTTGATGTTTGGAAACCTTTCTTGGTCTTTGAGCTTTGATCTTGTGTCTCTTTGATGATTGGATATATCTGCTATACTTGTAAGTGTTTTTTCAAGGTCTATTTTTCTCTTTCATGTATACATGACGTATAATGTATGGATTTTTCGCTCATGAAATCTAAGGTTCTACCCTAATTCAATATGAATTTGTCAAATCTTGATCTTGTGAGGGTGTTGCATATATTACATGCTTTAGTATAGTGGATTAATGTTCCTAGGGGTACATTATCTTCATAATTACCTTGATAAGTCATCAAATTGCTACAACACGAAGTATAAATTCCTTGGTAAGCTAGTAGCTGCCTTTAAGGCCATGTGGAGTTGCTAGAGGGCTCCCTGATTGAGTATAAGAATTCGAATCATTGAAAGCACATTGAATCCATTCTCCCAATAGGATACACATTTATCCTATCCTTAGTGATCACTCTAAAGAATATCTTTTTCACCTCCTTACCTCTTCTCTTAAGCCCTCACTGAAGAGGCCTCCTAGGGAATCAAACAAAATCCATTGTAGCCATCCAATCCTAGAGAGAGTTGGGATACAACTGCGTTGGGGTATCCTCTAGGCCCTCATAAATTTTGAAGAAATTTTCACGGTTACATTTGGAGCTATCCCAAACCCTAGCTCCAATTTCGTTATTAACCTTGGGTTTCATTGGTTAGTGGCTTCATCAAGGATCATTACATTGAAAACTCAAGTTAAATCTAATTTATTTGATCCTTTTCTCCTTCGTTACTTGGTCAAGACTTTTCGTTTGAAGTTTCACCCTAAAGATTTGACCTTGTTTGGGTCCATTTGGGCTTATTTGTGGTCTCATATATTTATCACTCTAATTTCACGAAGATCATCTTAGAAACTCTCTTCTCCTAGGAATCTTAGGTCTAGGGAATCCCTTATCAAGGATTATCCCTCATCCCTATCTTTAGGTTTCCCTTTAAGCTTTTCTTGGAGAGCCTTACACCTTGCTTCTTGAGAAAATAATCTCTACCATTTGAGCCTCTCCTCGGAACGGGCTTCTAAAATCACTTTCTCTCCATCATTTCTATACCATTTATAGTGATTTTGATCATACCGGGACTCCTCCCATTTGGTGAAATCCTGTAAAGAGCAAGGGACATTGACTAAGGTGACAATGGGTCTTTCTTCCATTGTTTCCACTTGGTCTAGTAGTTTCCCCTTTGGAAACCCTGCTGATTGAGCAATAACATTTTTCGCGTCATTGCCGGGGAGGAAACAGGTCTACCTCACTTGTGAATCATTGAGGAATTGAATTAGAGAAACTTTGAGGTCTAAAACGGACCTCCTAAGCAATATTATAACATAATAATGGAAATAATAAAATAATATTAAATTA
This sequence comes from Pinus taeda, assembly GCA_000404065.3. Classification (NCBI taxonomy): domain Eukaryota; kingdom Viridiplantae; phylum Streptophyta; class Pinopsida; order Pinales; family Pinaceae; genus Pinus; species Pinus taeda. The sequence goes on along the minus strand of APFE031685116.1, from coordinate 120,867 downwards.
CATCATCAACTTTTAGAGGGAATAAAGAAAAAACTACTTTTTCAACTCATATTTTCAACTTATCTTCGTACTATTTTACTCAAATTTTGAGCATGAGCACTTGTTGGATGCATAATTTAATTCCTCATTCAATGAGTACCCATGTTGCATACTTTTTATGGACCATGCTACATGAAAAATGAGAAATACATGAAAAAACGTGATTGCAAACACATTTTTCATGTGTTTCTCATTTTTCATGTAGCAAGGTCCATCGAAAATATGCAACATGGGTACTCCTTGGATGAAGAATTAAATTATGCATCCAACGATCACTCTTGCTTGAAATTTGAGTAAAAGTATATGGAGATAAGTTG
>APFE031685116.1:0-120249 GCA_000404065.3 Pinus taeda | reverse complement strand
TTTTACTTCAAAAATGGTTAATCATCCCCTATGGTTGACATCATAATCTTGAATCCTATTGGTTCTTATAAATTTGATTTTGGTTTTACATTTTTGTTTTGAGGCCCATTATTGACCTCAAGGTTTCTTTAATGGATTCATTGACAACATTTAAAATATTCCTCTCGCGAATCCATTCATTATCCAATCCCCTAGTTTTCTTGAAGGTGACAACATTTCTCCTTTGACCACAACTACTGTGAGAAGGGGAGAATGAACTCCATTACCAGTTAGAACTAACATTCTTCCTAAATTTAAAAAGGTTGGTAATTCAACTTCTGATATGGCAGCCACCTCCAATGCTAACCAAAATCAAAACCAAATCAAAGACCCAAGAAGCAAGAGGCACTTGGCTAGTGTTTTGGTTCTTTGAAATTGGGTGACAATCCTAAAACTTTTCTTGAAAATTATAATGATTGGTTACCGAATTCAAAGGAGATGCCACTAAAAGTTCTCATGATCATGTAGATGACTTCTATTGGATGATCTCCCCTAGATTCATTGATGACAAAGGCAAGATCATGATGTTATGTTTTATCCTTTGAGGGACAAGTTAGGGAATGGTATCTTAGTCTCCCTTTAGGGTAGTATAGGGGACTACGATGAATTTCAAGATGTTTTTATGAAGAGATGGTCATTTGATGCCTATAGGACTTTCAACATAGAAAAGTTTTACCACATAAATAGGGGAAGGGAACATATTAAAGAGCTCATCCAAAAATGTGACAAGGTAGTTAGAGACATCCATGATAACCTTAAGCCTCCTGATGAAGTATCCTTGACAAATTAATTAAGGTTGTGGGTGGTCATCTAACATATGCATTGAAAGATAAGAAATTGAAGACCCTTGTTGAGGCCAAAGAGAATTTTATGGAAGTTGAGAAAAACTTGAGAATTTCCAAAATGGATGCAGATGAGCATCCTAAAGCCAAGGTTGAAGCTAAGAAGAGTAAGCCCAAAAACCAAAATGAGGAAACCCTTGTGGTGGTCCTTAAGATCCTTGACAAGCTATTTGAGGAAATGAACTCAAGGGATAGGCTCTACATGAATAAATTCACCACCCTTGAAAAGGCTAAAAATTCAATTCGTATTCCCAAAAACAAGCCTTTTCCTAGGAAATATAATGATGAAGGCAAAAAAATCTCTTCCCAATTTCATAACACATTAGCCCCAACTAATGTTGTGGAACAATAATCATTCTCCAAGAGTGATAAAAATGATGAAGAAGAAAGTGAAGATGAGGAAAGTAATGAACAAGATAATATTGTAGATTCCCATGCCTTCAACATTATGTTAGGTGGCACATTTGATCATCCTTCAATTAGTGAAGTGACTCTCAAAGAAGAAAAGGATGAGCTAATCCTTAATGTTGATGATAATGTAAGATTTAAAGGTGTCCAATATTCACGAAAGAAAAAAGAAACCCTCACTAGCTCAAAGGAACATAACAAGAAAGAATCTCCTCCTAAGAAGTCTCGTCCCAAAGAACCTCCTCCTAAAGAACCTTCAAATAAGGATCCTCCTAAGAAGAAAAAACCCAAAAGGATCCTCCCAAGGGTGAAACTAAATTCAAATCCAAAGGTAAGGAGGTCAAGCTTGATATTAATATAGGAACTTCTAGAGGAAAGATGACCATGCAAGCTCCCCTAAAAGAGATAGTTAAACTCCCACATCAACATTGGCAAGCCAAGAATGCCTTAGGGTTTGAAGAAGAAGGGAAACACCTATCACATTGAAAAATATACATATATCTAGTAAAAACCTAGGGCATGATCCATTCTTACTCACCTTAGCTATCAATGACCTGCTATTACATAATTGTATGTTGGATTCAGGGGTTTCTGCAAATATCATTCCATTAAAAGTCATGAAGCAACTAAATCTTATCATTTTCTGGAGATACAAAAGTGTATGTGGTTTCAATTCCAAACTCGTTGAGGTAGAGGGCCTTATCAAGGATCTCAAGGTGTCTTTAGTTATTAATCCTGACATGTCACTACTCATGGATGTTTTGGTCATACATATACCTGATGTATGGGGCATGTTGTTGTCTAGGAAATGGGGTACTATTATAATTGGTCAAATTCAAATGGATCTATCATATGTCACCATTCCACAATCTAATGGAACCCCTTTCATCCAATATAGAGAGCCTTTATACCCAACTCATGTGGTAAAATGTGGCTCGATTCCGTATTACAAGATACCTGAGGCTAAGAAACCATCCCCTATCCTCACCTCTAAAGAAGTCTGCATACTTAAAAAGGCCAAATCAAAAGCAAAACAAGAAATGGAGGCCTTAAATGGTGTTCAAGATTGGGGATGCTATGTTGGTTGACAAAAGTTCCATTCCTGTAAGATTCATGGGAAGGTCGGTGAGGATTATTATTACATTGCTAAACTTTATGACGTGCTTTGGCCGCAACTAGTCAAGTTAAGTTGTATCACCCCTTTCCTTGATACTTGAGATCGTATCATATGCATGTTAGTGTAGGATGAATTTCATGCTCATTTTTGCATTACAACTAACATCATGCTTTTTTATCATTCTAGATTTAGATTAAAATTGCATTTTAAATTTTATTTCTTGTTGATTTTATGGCCTAATGTTAAGCATGGGTGATCATAATACACCAAAAAAACATGTTTCCCATGTTCTTAGTCTTTTATGTGTAGGTAATAGGTCTATGGTCCCAAGAGATTGTTGGTGTTCTCATGACCTCCCCATTCGAGTATGTTTGTGCACTCTACTAAGAGATCATATCCCACTTGGAGCCAAATGTTACCCACCACCTATGGGTGACACCCATAGGAGAATATTTTCTCCTAGATGGTCCTCAACCGACAACCAATAGCCCCTTGCAGCCACCAGATAGCTTGATGTGCCACCATCTCTTCCACTTGAGCAAACCATTATGAACCCTCACCCATTTGTTATGATCGTATGTTTGAAGGTGGGCCTTCCAAGCCCGAAGGTATAGCTTTTCATTATGTGGTTGGGTATATTTTCTTACTTATCATGGACACTTCTGAACATGGATTAGTGGGGGGATTCATTGGAAATAATGGGCTTGTTTTGTACTCTTGTCTCATTGTCCAATTTGGTGGTTAACCTTGTATCCTAGTCCAGTGGGATCTCCTTTATGGGCTACTAGCTTTAGGAGTGGCATTACTTGGGAAACCCCAATTTTGGTTACGTGTTTTTATTTCCCAACATCACATACATCAGCCCCATTTTCTCATTATAACCCCTTTTCACATATTTCCCATCCGGGCCCACACTTGTCCATTTGGTCCACAAGGAGTTAGACTTTCCCTCCACTTGTCCACACTTTGGGTTGAGCCTAGAAAGATTCCCCAAAGGTTTATGCAACTAAAAATAAGGTAAAAATCATAATTTGGCCACTCTCAATAGGAAATATACCATAAAATGCAAAATATGGTTTGGACATACAAATTTAGCGCATGGGAAAAAGCCATCATGAACTTTACCCCTATTATTATGGCCATCACCCTAGTTCCTTAGTACCCTTATATTTCCCCCCTTTCATCAATAAGGAACCCATGATTGTCCCAACCCCTGGTGGGCAATGAACTGCCCAAACTTAAGGGGGTATTCATTGCTATATCTTACACATCATACTCTCATCCCCTGGAGCCCCGAGCAGTTATAAAGGATAAAAATTTGATAAAAGGAAAAATTCATATGAAGAAGGGTGGAAAAACAAGGGCCGGGGTAACTCATGTACCATGATTTATCCCTTATACATTCATACACCAAAGTGTGGGCTTCCCTCATCATAGAAACCCTTGTATTGTGGCAAGTGGCTTGGAGCATTCCCTTGATGCCCCACTCTAGTCCATCATTATATCACATGACAACTACCACTTGATGGATGTACCATCAACTTGTCACTCCCTTAGAGATTGAAACCACCTAATAGGGTCATTGATTAACCTCCATCTTGAAATTGGAGACACCAGTACATTCTAAAGCCCATTATGGAAGGGCATGCCACTATGAAGTGCCCACTTGGTTCCATGGTTTGTAAGCTGATTTACTCAATTAAACTAATGATTTGTTGTGCTGGAAGGTAAGGAGATGCATTGGATCTTATACATGATTGCAACTTGGGGTTTGGTCTCCCTATACAGGGTCCAAGCCCTCTAGAGGGTCCTATTAGCATTGTGGGGTGTGCGCTAAGAGCCATGGGCCTCCATTATAGCATAGAGAAGATAGCCATGCCATGGGATCCTTTAGCACCACACATTTATCACTCGTGTTCCATTTATTTGATGATGATGATGAACCTGGACCATCTTTCCCAACCGGATACACACTTTCACCACACACTTGGTAACTGATCTAGGGCCTAAATGGGGCTGTGTCTCACCATGGGAGACAAAGGGAGGGCTTGCATCATTGTTCCATCCCATATAGATGGAGTACAAGGTTTTTTGATCCACTTGGAGATCCATGAGGATGTTTTTGTGCCCCTAAGGCCACTAGGGAGTAGCACAAGTAATTTTCTTGGAGATCAAGGGGCCACCCCCTTTATCACTATATTTGGAGCCCTTCCCTTCATTTTGGCACATATTTGACTCCATTTGGCCTCTCAAGGTCCCTCCTAGCTACTTATTTATCATTTTGGCCCTCTTGAGAGGCTTATTTTCCATGTTATGGAGCTATCTTGGTGGGCTTGTCACCAAGTGATGTTATTTTGTTTATTATTTTATTAGTTGGGACATCATCAGTCCTAATTAGGCAAATTGAACCCTTAGAGGATGATATATATTGATGAGAGGATCATTTGATTCTCATCATCACTTGGATTTGTATCTTTCTCTCTTCTTGAGAGTTTTTCTATAGCTATTGAGGACAAATTGGATGTTTATTGATGCATTTCGATGTTTGGCAATCTTTCTTGGTCTTGGAGCTTCGATCTTGTGTTTCTTTGATGATTGGATATATTCGCTATACTTGTATGTGTTTTTTCATGGTCTATTTTTCTCTTTCATTTATACATGTATAATGTATGGAATTTTTGCTCACGAAATCTAAGTTTTTGTCCTAATTCAATACAAATTTGTCAAATCTTGATCTTGTGAGAGTATTGCATATATTACATACTTTGGTATAGTGAATGAATGTTCCTAGGGGTACATTATCTTCATAATTACCTTGATAAGTTATCAAATTGTTGCAACAAGAAGTATAAATTCCCTAGTAACCTCGTAGCCGCCTTTAGGGCCATGCAAAGTTGTTAGGGGACTCCTTGATTGAGTAAAAAAAATTCCAAACATTGAAAGCACATTGACTCCATTCTCCCAATAGGATAGGAACTGATCCTATCCCTGGTGATCACTCTAAAGAATATCTTTTTCACCTCTTCTCCTCTTCTCCTAATCCCTAACGCAAGAGGCCTCCTAGGGCATCAAATGAAATCCATTGTAGCCATCCACGCCTAAAGCGAGTTGAGCCACAACAGTGCTGAGGTGTCCTCTAGGCCCTCATAAATTTTGAAAAAAAATTCATGGCTAGATTTGGAGTTATCCCAAGCCCTACCTCCAATTTCATTCTCAACCCTAGGTTTCATTGGTTAGTGGCTTCATCAAGGATCATTACATTGAAAACTCAAGTTAAATCTATTTTCTTTTATCATTTTCTCCTCCCTTACTTGGTCAAGACCTTTTGTTTGAAGTTTCACCCTAAACCCTTGACCTTGTTTGGGTCCACTTGGGCTTCTTTGTGGTTGCATCCTTTATCACTCTAATTTGACAACGATCATCTTATAAGCCCTCTTCTCCTAATAATATTAGGTCTAGGGAATCCCTTATCAAGTATTATCCCTCATTCCTAGGTCTAAACTTCCCTTTATGCCTTTCTTGGAGAGCCTTACACCTTGCTTATTGAGCAAGTAATCTCTACCATATGAGCCTCTCCTATGAATGGAATTCTAAAATCACTATCTTTTCATGATTGATATACCATTTATAGTAATTTACCTCATACTAGGACTCCTTCCATCGATGAAAGTCCATAAAAAGTAGCGGAAATTAACTAAGGTGACACTGGGTCTTTGTCCCATTGTTGCCACTTGGTCTAGAAGTTTCCCCTTTGGAACCCCTCTTAGGACCCCTGCTAGATTGAGCGGTAACAAGCTCAATCGATAATTGCAAGTTTTACATTGTTGTACTTGTCATTTCAAGCTTATTGTCTTTTGAAGATAATGTTTTTAAGTAAAAGTCTCTTTTCCTTGCAATTGTTCTCTAAAGTTTATTTCTCATTTATCTAATTTTTTTGATCTATTGATTTCTCGTACTAACTCTTTCTTGTAGCATTTCTTATCTTATAACTTGACATATCATATATTATTGTGCAAGTACTTTTAAATTTTTTTATTAAGACACTAGTCTCGCATTGTTAATCTCACCCTGTCATTCAATCTATCTTGCTCATTAATAATCTCACTTGCCAATTAATCTTAAATCAATTTATTAAGAGAAGTAACTTGCCTTGCCTCGAATCTCCTAGACTTATTGCTTCAACAAGTTTTCCTTATTTTTGCACCTTTTAGGGATTACTGGTCTTAGCTTGCCTAGGAGAGAGCTTAAATAGAGTAAGTAGGGAATAGATGACAACCCCTACTCTGAGCATTGTGCCATAAAGTCTATACCTTGCGGGGTTCGAAAAATTTCCCACATTTAGGTGTACAACTTAGGTGACAACATTTTTTGGCGCCATTTCCAGTGATAGAGTTTTTTTGTTCCTCCTTTTTGGCTAACTTTTGGTTCTTGACATATTGGATTTTTAGAGTTAGATTCATGTTTAAGTGGTGATTCCATTTCTTTAATTTTCTGAAATAATTTCTACTAGAAGCCTTCTTCTCGTAGATTTCTTACGATCGTAAACAAAAATCTCTCCCTAATATCCATTTGATTTTTCATGACCTGGTTGAACAAGACATCATGGACTTATTAGACCCTTGTAACTTTACTAACATTCAAGGTTATTCACATGATCTTCTAGAAAAGGTTGAGTTGTTGCCTTCTTTCCAAGGCAATAATGCGATTAATGTTGAGGCTCATCTCAAGGCTTTTAAATAATTCTTGAGTAAATTTGGTAGCTATGCTAATTATAATCATGAAGATGAGGTTTTTTGTCCTTTCTCTGGAAGAATATGCTCTGGAATGGTTTATTGAATTTTCGGATAACTCTTTTGATTCTTTGCAATTGATCACCAATTCCTTCAATAATAAATATGGAGATAAGAAGGATGAAAGAGATTTATTTTTCCAACATTAACAATATGAAGAAATATGAAAATGAGACAATGGATGAATTCAATAAGAGGTTTAATGATATTTTTAAGAGTTTACATCACAATTATAAACATCTAGACAAGTATTTGTTGCTCCATTACCTTAATGCATTTATTGCTAACACTTCTTACGAGTTGAGACATGCAAAGCCTAATGATTACAAGGCTGCTAATATTTTAGCTGAAGAGTTGGAAAAGTGCAGGGAAGCATATGGAAAAACTGAAATTCTAGGTAAATCACAAGAATCTAAAGAAAAAGAGATTGAAGAAGCTGAAAATGATCCTATTAAAGAATTGACGCAAATAATTAAAAATATGGAGTTCAACCAAGCCAAGTTGATATCAAATCATGCTAAAGAAATCAATGCCATGCAAGCTGGGTTGGTTCAAATGGAAAAATGTAAAGCAAAAAATCTCCAACCTAGGAACAATAAAAGTAATAATACTTGGTAGAAGATGGACCCTCCTAATGAGCAAAGACCACCAAATCAATGTGTGTTTACCCATATTGTTGAACAAGCTCTGCCTTATTGTAGAACTTGTGGCGCTCTTCATAATGAAGCTACTTTCCCTATTGTGAAAAGAATCATGGATAGCGGAATGAAAGGGATAAGTGATCAAATTAATGTTGTTGGTATGAAACATCACTTGTCTATAGAGGATCATTTTGACGATGAAAAGGAAAATGATAAACATCTTATCAATGAATTAAATCAAATGATTAAGGATATGAAATTCAACCAAGCACATTTGATGAAAACCATGGAACTCAATCAAGTGAAATTAATAATAGATCATGCTAAGGAAATGAGTGCCATGGAAAACAAGTTAAATATTATGGAAGTTAATCATTCTAATCAGATGTCCACTATTCAAATCATATGATTGTGATGGAAGCAAGACACACTTGGGAAATGACTACCATACACGTTAATTACACACAAGAAATGAAGACTATGGACGCCAATTAGATCACTCTACAAGATAGATTCATGAAAACAAAACTCAATCAAGTGAAATTAATAGCAAAGCATGCCGGGGAAATGAGTTCCATATGGAAAAGGTTGGAAGAAATGGAAAAAGTACAAGTACAAAAGTTTCAACCTTGTCCAGATGCTAGATGTTAGAAAATCAAAAAGACTTCAACAAATTACACGCCTCCTAACCCACTAAAGCATGTCCCATCTCGTTGTGAACCTCGTGAGAAAGTTTCTTATGCCATTAAGGAAGGTTTAGTTAAGAATGACATGGCTAGAAAGGAATTGAAAAATATCAAGTTATGACTATTGGGAAAAATCAAGAGATTGATCCATCATTCACGACAAGACAAATGCATAATGAAGAAAGGCATATCACAAAAATTTTGGATGCTTCAAATTTTCCATCTGAGCATTTCCAAGATCAGGCAGAAAGCTATACATTGATTGCATCATCATCACCATCACGACTAATTCGGAAGAAAAGAAAAAGGGATATAAAAGATAAATCATCAATGATAAACAATGTTAAGCTTCCACATGGCAGAAACCAAAATAGAGAAAGGAAGAAGCTTGATGCATCTGATCACTGGGAACAACATGGCATTCAGATAAGTCAAAATCCTAAGATCTTAAAAATTACACATGGCACATAAGGAAAACAACCCATGGATCTGCCAAAGAGTTGGTAGGCTCTCAACATGGACTTCATTGAAAGACATCTAATGCCATAAGGCATCCTCTATATCGTATTTCTAACCCTTCTCCTTGTCATTTAATTTTTTGGAGTAGATTTCATTTCAACGTTTATGTTTCTCATAATAGATTTGCATTTCATGTTAGTAGAATAGTTAATGTTGACAGAGCTTCTATTTCATGTATTTAATGTCATGTGATGATTTTTGGATTTATATTTGGATGGAAGCTACTAATTTAAACTCATGTGTGGCTTGGATGCAGATTCTAGATTCTCACATTCCTTTAGTGAAGCAACATGTCCCCAAGTAGAGCCAGATGTTGACCACTCTGTGTCAACTATCCTATAGCAACATAATTTTTTTCAAATCCTCCCATCATGTTCGAGCAGTTAGACATCCAGAGATCATCATTATCATTCACGAGTTTTATTAAAATTGTAATCCAAATTCTACAACCCTATGTGGTCATTGTAAAAATGATTGTAGTATGTTTATAAAGCCATGTAACACATCCAGGCAAGCTTACGATTTTGAGCAACGTTTCACTGTAGGGAGTTTTTTAACCTTAACTAATTATTTGTGTTTTTCCAAAACATCAAATAATTAGCGGAGTTTTGTCCTAAACATACCCCAAAGATAGAATGGGGCTTGATGGTGATGTATTAGGTGAGTCCTAGTGTATAGAGCCTATATAAATTATCATACTAGATCATGTCTGAAGTCTTGCAGAATTTGATAAAGTCTAAGTGTCTAATTTCAATTATTAAAATTTTCTACTAGTCAGGATTTTAATAATTATTTTGATGTAAATTGTAAAATGTAATATTTATATAAGTTGATGGGGGTATGAGTACTCATAATTATAACATCTCACATCAAATATGTATTTAGATATTTTTGAAGGTTGAAATCATGTCTGTTCCTTCAAATAAATAAATAAATAAATATATATATAATATATATATATAGATATAGATATAGATATAGATATAGATATAGATATATATATAATATATATATATATATATATTATATAATATAATATATATTATATATATATATATATATATATAGCGAAAATGTGTAAATAATTAGCCAGAAAATGGTCAAAAAATTAAAATGAGAAAATAAAAACTCTGTCCAAGTGGAAAAGAAAATTTTTGGAGAAGATTGAATTTCCTGAGGAAGATTAAATTTGAAGGACTCATTTCCAAGAAAAAAAATCCCACAAAAAATTCCTTGGACTAGAAAAACTAGTTTCTTAAGGGAAATCAATTTTTTTGGTCTAGGTGGTTGAATTGACTGAGAGAATTTCGAGGAAAGAAATCGGAAAATATTTTTGAGTCCCTCTATCAAAGGAAAAAATTGAGGTTTTAAGAAAAACCAAACTTTTGGACCATGGTGGTTAATTGAAAGGGGATTTTTCAAGGAGAAAATTTTGAAAAAATGATTTTTTTGGCTGAGATCAAAGTTCTCTTTAATAGATTCAAATTCTTCCTCCACATCAAGGGACATTATTTAATTTTAGCATGGATCAAGCATCATCTAGTTTTTATTCTTCGGGATCAAGTCAAATTTGTGCACTCCCTTAGACCTAGCCATTTTCCACTTGGAAGTGGATCTAGATCTCTCATTTTTCTATAAATTAGGCTTAAGGCTTCTCACTATAAACATTTTTGGATGGTGTAGTTGGCTCTGGAAGCTTTATACTATAATTTTTATGATTAATAAAGCAAAAGTGTTTGGGGGAAAAGTATGGAGTTATACTATTATTTCACTTGCTAGTGGTTGGATTTTCTATTTGCATAGGTATCTTGTGAAAATTTCATCTATCATAGCAAGTGGAAATTATTTTTCTAATTGTTAATTTATTTAACAATTTATCTGTAGTCTGCTACGACAAATATCAAACATTTCACACTATGATTTTCACAAATAAACTGTTGAAGAAAATAGAATTGGAAACTGAGAAAATCTAGCTCACACACACACACACATAAATTTTACACAGTTATTTTTGGACAAATGTCCCTGAAAAAATCCAATGTGGGAAAACTTTTGCAACAGTGAGGGTTTTTATTATTATGCAACAATCAAATTCTGAGTACAATCTGGATGCTGAAAACTAGCAATCCACAACTAGAAAATATAGCAAAGATATTCCTTAAGCAACCCCGACAGTCGTGCGACTTGCACTCGCATTCCTGCACTCGTGTTCCTACACTTGCGTGTTTCTGCACCCACGCGTTCATGCACTGGAAATAACTCAACCTCTTGTTGCTGCTTCTTCGGATTTGGAATTCTTCCTCTGTATCACTCGCCCTTCCCCTCACTGACATTACATCCCTCCTTGGCTCGAACTCTACCACTGCTAGCACGATCTACACAAGAAACTACTACTCCAATATCACATCTCCATCACCACATCGGTCCCTTCTTATATCTTCTTGTTAAGACTCCAAGGACCAAGATTAAATCTTAATTGATGGCTTAGATCATTTCTGGATCGATCCATATGAGTTTCTAGAGAATTCTCACCTTGACTTAATTAATTTGATTAATTAAACAATTTTCATAAGTTTAGACTTATGAACCATTAAAAAACAAGTTAATAATCTAATTAATCCATCTCTAGGTGGAATTTCCAGAAACAGTTTCTGGGTTATGGAGATCTCATGTGTTCTAGCCTCTCTACCAAGTTTCATGACTAGAACACATCCGATGCTACAAAAAAAAACACTCCCTCTTAGTGAGGATTATGCTCTAGTGCTGCACATCTTGCCACAACACCCTGTCTCTGTACCATCTCCTGTCACGCTGTTGATGTCTGGTCATGCTATCCACCAACCATTGCACAAATATGATGTTGCATCCGTGTTGTTGTTGACACTGCCATACTGCTACCAACCCTGCATCTGCACTGTAACTCCCTCTCATCTATTGTTGTTGCAACTACATCTATTGCAACTAGGAAGCATCTAAAACACTGAATCATCTTTGTATGTTACATTTGTCTCCTGAGTCCTGACTGCTACTAGCCTTTGCACTATCTACTAAGGAATCTACATTTTTGTTGACTCTGCCACTGAGCCTCTTGCTTTGTTGTCAACCCTGCACTACGCTCCTCAACACTTGATTGCTACTAGTCTACAACTGTCACTCCAGAATCTGACTGCAACTCTGACATTGATCCATCCTACTGCTAAATATTGTGGGCCCCTGTAACATGGTAATGATTCATGAGGAGGACACCTCAATGGACCTTTCCCAAATCTACAACTTTAAACTCTGATATAACCATACTACTGTTGCTATTGTTTTGTTGCTATCTTTGCACTATTGCTACAACTACTACAATAATTGAGTTTGATCTCCCTAAATCCTAAGCCACTAGCATCCATAGGGATGCTCCCTCTAAAACTAGACTCCCTCTAAGTCTTGATCTCCCTATGATAAATCTCTCTTCTCCTTCCTAGTAACTCGCATTGTCCTCTTGCAATGGATACTAGACTACGTAGCTTTGCGCTAGGAATCTCCTAGTTGGAATTGCCCCTGCATACTACAGTTGGGATATTCGCATTACCTGTATTACTACATCTATCCCTGCAACTGTTGCACGTGCACTGAATGAAACTAGATTTGCAGTTGTCATCTGAATGATTGACTACACCTGCTGACATTGAATCTGCTACTATGATACTACGGGCCGCAGTAGCGAGGGTGATGGTCCCGCTGCAACAATCTGGAACTAATCTAACTGATCTCCTTGTTGCAACAGCGCTAGACCTTGCCCATCTGGCATACTGGAGTCTCATACTCCTCTACCTGGATCTAGTGCCCCACTATCTCCTACCGAGCCTAGTCCCTGGTTGGGACCCTTCCTTTCTTTACAACTCACACTTCCTCCAACACCTATCTCCGACAACTGGAAGTCGATCTGCTGCCCAGATCTACATTATGGCTAACTCACACGACCTTTTCTGGAAATCTTGTATGATCATCCTTGCATAGCTACAAAAATCTAGAAACTCAAATATGGAGAAAATAAACCCAGAAGCTCCCTCTCTTCCTTGCTGGGTTGTTGGATCTGCTACTCACACTCCCTTATGGAGTGAGAAGATTTGCTCACAAATACTGCCAATATTCCACTGGAAAAATTAGATCTCTAACTCAAGATCCCTTGAGAAAAAAATTCCCTTTGTGTGTGCATTTCTCTTCCACCCGACGTTGATTCTGCAACTGCAAACTGCGTCAAAACACTTTGCGTCTAATCAGAAATTTGCTTAGCAAAAAATCTGAGCTGCTACTGCTCTCACTGACTGCTGAAATTACTATCTTGAGAACCTCAACTTTCTGCCAACCTGCAACTAAAAATCGAACCCTAGCCCCAGTGATTTGGCATGCCTGTCTAGTTACTACGCATCTTCTGATAATTTCGACCTGCCTCTCTTTTTGAATAGCGAAATTCCCTTCTCCTCCTTTGAGCTTCTCGACTGATCACTCACGCTCTGATACCGTGTGAAAATTTCATTTATCACAGTAACAGAAAAATATTTTTCTAATTGTTAATTTATTTAACAATTTATCTATTGTATACTACGACAAATACCAAATAATTCACACCGTGATTTTCACAAATAAACCGCGGAAGAATAGAAACTAAGAAAATCTAGCACACACACATAGACATAAATTTTACACAATTATTTTTGGACAAATACCCCTGGAAAAACCCAATGTGGTAAAATCGGTGTAGCAATGAGGGTTTTTATTATTATGTAGTAGTGAAATTCTGAGTACAACCTCGATGCCAAAAATTAGCAATCCACTGCAAGAAAATATGGCAAAGATATTCCCTAAGCAACCCTGACACTCACACTTCCTACACTCGTGTTCCTCCACTCACATGTTCTTGCACTGGGAATAAGTCAGCCTCTTATTGCTACCTCCCAGGACCTGGAAATCTTCTTCCAAATCACTGTCCCTGCCCCTCACTGACATTACACCCCTCTTTGGCTCGAACTCTACTGTTGTTAGCTCGAACTGCACAAGGAACTGTTGCTCTAGTGTCACATCTCCATCACCAGATCGATTCCTTCTTATATCTTCCTGTTGGGACCCCAACGGCGAAGATTATATCTTAATTGATGGCTCAGATCATTTCTGGATCGATCAATGTAAGTTTCAAGAGAATTCTCACCTAGAATTAATTAATTCTGATTAAATACCCAGTGTTCCTATATTTAAACTTAAGAAATATTTAAAAATAGGTTAATAATCTAATTAATCCATCTCTAGATGGAATTTCCATAAACAAATTATGGGTTATGGAGATCTCATGTATTCTAGCCTCTCCACCAAGTTTTATGACTAGAACACACCCGATGCTACAAAACTAATATATCTTGCATTAGAATTTGAGTTTATAATAATATTTTTCAAATAATCGATCTAACAACTATCTATAGATCTTTGATTTTCATTGTGTGATTTAAACTCTTTGTGGATTAATAATTTCATCTTAAATGTGTAGAAAAACATTACTTGATGAGATCTAGAGTATTTGAGGTCGTTTTAACTGAATCAACCACCCACTTGAGACTTGGGGAAATTCTTGTTTAAATCATCCCACTGCTTGAGGTATAAGGATTGAAGAACCCAAGATAAGATTTCTCAAAAACTTATCACAAGACATCTATGAAAGGAGTTTCTTGCCTGAAGATCTTCTATTTACAAACCTATTTCATCTATCTTCAAGTACTATTATTAAAAATATGTTATTTAGAGCCCGTTAACAGATGAGTGCCCCCATACCCTCTATATTAGTACTTGTAAATTAGTTATAATTTTTTATATTTACCAAACCCTTGTAAAATAATATTTGTATATATATTTTGTGGTTTTCTTTTCTTACTTCATTCCTTCTATATCGGGTTAAATTTTGGCTTGGATCTGGGTAAATATCTCGCATGTGGATCCACTTCACAATCAAAAGAGAACCATCTTTTTTTAAACCAATCGCTGTCTGGTGTGGACGGCTAGGGTTTTACGACAGATCAAGATTTCATTGAGACCGTCCATAATTTTGAGCTGTCCTCCTTCCCCCGCAAGGGTTTGAGACCCTTCCTCACTGCAAAATCGAAATTTTGCGGAGGGGTTTTTTTGTCACAAATTAGTTTTCAATTATTTTTTCTAAAAGTTCGTAGATTTCACTTTGGGGTTTCACGCATATGCAGGGCAAACGTTATTTGGAGAAGCCGCCGCATGTATCTGGTTCCTTAGTCAAAAGCTCAAAAAAAGGGATATCTTCTTCTTTTTGTCTAGAATCCCTTTGCTAACCTGACGTCCTGCATGGAAAATAATCAATTTTTTTTTTTTTTCATAATTTAATTGAAACTTGTATCTACTTTATCTACCTGGCTGTAAGCTTTTGTTTTTGCAGATTTTTTCTCTCATTGGCTGCAAACCCTGAGTGATTGATCTATTTTTCCCAGAAAATGAAAATCCAATTATTTTTAACAGGTTTTTTGGCTAACCGAATTAAATTTTTCAGCGGCTTTCTTTGGGAGTACTGCAGAAAGCAGTGAATTTTAGGAGGGTGGAAAGCATTATCTGTTCTTCAAAACCGATGTAGACAGGTAGAGTTATGAGATTGGAAAACTATTAAAGTGCTTTTTGGATGCCTAGTTTGTCCAATGATGCTATATGGTTGTGAATTGTGGGCACTTTTTGGATGCCTAGTTTGTCCAATGATGCTATATGGGTGTGAATTGTGGGCTAGCAACACTCCCCTCTCAAAATGGAAACAAATTGAGAAAATCCAAAAACGCTTCATCATGAGCAAGTTCAAAATAAAAGTTTGGTACCTTATGAGATAATGCTAAGTGAAATAGAGCAACTTCCATTGAAGCAATTGCTATGGTGCCACTCATAAGATACCTAAAAGGAATTGAACAAATAAAAGTAGGTAGATGGCCTAATGTTATTTTCAATGAACGCATCAGTGAAAGAAAGAAAACATGGATGAAACAAAACTATACATGGATGCAAAAATGGGATATCTACTTCAATGCTTGTCCCACAAATAGCAAGGAGCTAAATGATTTTGTTATGAAGAAGTTTCGTAAAAAGGTATGGGGAAAAGAATTTGGTAAAAAAAAGAAATATTACATTGAGGAATTCAACCCTACGTGTGATTTACAACAAAAAGAGTTCATTGGAGCTAGCATTTTGTGGAAGGCAAAAGTTCTTATTGCTCAATTAAGACCAACTCACATCAACTTCTGTGTGAAACAAGACAGTGGAAAAGCCCTAAAGAAGCTTGGGAAGAAAGGGTGTGCACATTTTGCACATCTAGGGCTGTGAAATCGGAAAAACATTTCATTTTGAAATGTGATGCATTCAAAGACATCAAAGAAAGTTATGACAACATGTTAGCATCAGTTTCTTGGCATTGTCTTTTTAGTGAGGAGACCGTTGGAAGTTTCTTGGCATTGTCTTTTTAGTGAGGAGACCGTTGGAAGGTTGAGTCAGTGCATTATCAATTTGAATCGCAAAAAGACTGAATTGCAAAGAGTGAAAAACAGGGAACTAATGGTCTCATAGACTATTTTTAGTTTCGTGGACCTTAATATATCATTTCATTTCATATCGATTCATTTTCCAAAAGCCGTGAGCATTTCTAGGCATTCTCTCTTCAGATCTGTGAGCTAAAAGCTCTGGAAAATTTGAGAGAAATTCCTAATTCTAATTTGGAAGGATTAAGCATTTAGAGACTTGGCTATTTTAAAATTAATTTTTTTTAAGCTTCCATTACCTAGCCGCAAGGTTTCCTTTTCATCCCTTGGGTGATTATTTTCCTCTTCGAACATGGATCTTAATTTTTGATGTGGATTTCACTTTGGTAAAGTCGTTTAATCTTTGAGAAATATTTTCATTTTAAATCTTTTTTAAAATCATTATAAAGTATTTTCGCTCATTAGGCCAATAGGCCTTCTTTTGAAAGGGACTTTCGTCGTCCTTTTGATTCTCACGCTGACACCTGGCGGACTGGGCAATTTGCTTAGTATTTGTTCACGCTTGATTCTCATGCTGACACTTGGTGGAGTGGGCAATTTTTTTCGTATTTTTTTTTCAGCGAAACGACTTAGCGGGTATAGAACGAGCAATTTGTTTGCATATTTGTTCAGGCAACCGACTTTTTACGACACCTCATTACCTGCGTATTACGAGAATTCATGCTGCACGACCTAGCCATCGCAGAATAAGGGCAAGTGCGGTTACAGATTTGATCGAGGGCGAAAACCAGGAGGGCATGCTTCATCCTTTCTCCTTCATGGTCCTATGAAAATATTTTATGTGGCCTCGCCATGAGCTCTATTCTTTCCGGTCCCTCAGACCTTTGATGCCTATCCCCGAAATCTCAAAAATTTTGCCCGCCAAGTTTTGTGCTCTGAAAATCCCATAAAAATAGCCGTTCTCCCTCAGAATTCAGCGAGGGTTTACGCGAAGTATATTTATTTTACCCATTTGAGGCAGGGCTAATCTTGTGGGTGCTTTGTAGATGGCCACAGAATGTATTGCAGAAATAGAGAAACGACCGAGGAAACGCGCCAGATTGACGTGGGACGTTGCCCCCCATGACAAAGAAGAGGTTGGTCTGGGTGTTTTGGTGTCTTTGTGGTTTTCTCCAGATATTGGGTCAAGGGTTCGAGCCTCTTAGAGACTGGGAAACCCCCAACTCAACTAAATTGCTCTCACTCACTCTGTGTATGTTGTTTGGATTGGATTGGATTGGATTGCTAGTGGGTCAAATTTCACCGTGGGAAACGGGTCGCTGGCTGTGTGTAGACTCAGCCAACGCTACTCTATAATGGTGGCGCCCATGATGCCTAGCACCAGGTTCAAATCCTTTGTTTGCTGGTGAGTTTTCCAAAAATGCTTGGTGCAGACATTTAATCAAATGGGATTTTCCTGTGCCAGCTGTTCCTTGTATGATGATTTTTGTGTGGTGGTTTATGTACATTGCAAACACAGCCGGTATTTAGCCATCTCCATTCCCTCTTAGGGTTTTATTGCACATCTCACGCTCTGTATCTCTGTGTTTTCTCGAATAGATGAATATATAATAAAGAAATAAGAGAATCACAAGTCCGATTGTTGACATTTTTTATTATTACCAAATCTTACATTAGTATTCTGCGTTAAACATAGATGTTTGTGTGAGGTCCTGGGCCTCAAATATACTTGACGAAGATGACACAGGCTTGGTTTTTAACTTTTGTTTCCTCTACAGTGCAAGATATTCAAGAGGGCAGTCTTTAATCAAATGTCTTGTCATTTGCTACAATTGCAAACACAGTTGGTATTTAGCCATAGGCATTCTCACTGAGGGTGTTGTTGCACATTTCATGTATTGTACATCTTTGTGTTTTGAACTTGTTATCAGCCATTAATAGTTATATACACAAATTGATGAATGTAAAGAAATACAAGAAACATGACTTTGGTTGTTGACTTTTCTTTCTTTCTACACCAAGCCATAGATTTGTATTGAATATAAATGTCTGTCTAAATGGATGCTTTCATGGGTTGCATATAGGTACAAGATGGCAGAGGATTGCGCAGATGATGACGATGATAAATCATCAATTAGTGAGCTACGAAAAGCGACTGAGGAGGAGCTCAATCTGCACAATTCCTTGACTGAGGTACAATTACATACTATGTTTTGCTGAGTTGTGCTTTTCTCTAAGATCAAATCATTATGTGTAGTTTCTGTTACATAAGCTTCCATATATCTAGTGCGATGCCTTGTATCTAAAGTTAAATGTGACTTTATGAGTTAATTGGTATTTGGATTATGTGCTAGCTCAATGTGGTTTCCAGCAGGCAAAACATTTTTAAACTAATTCCCCTCTCTTTAGGGTCGGTAGTCAGCCAGAAAAAATAATCTGAATTGTATTCCATGCTTAAGACTACTTTAAGAACAGAGATTTGTGTTTTATTTTCGTGTCAACCCTTTCTTTAATATATATCTATATGTGCCCTCTTCCAGGAAGCAATGTTTTAACTTTGCCCAATTATTAGTAATGAAATTAGTTTTGTGAGTTTAAAAAAAATTATGTCCTGGACTTGCATGTTTTGTAATGTTATGTTGTTTAATTTGAAAGATGGAATTTTCTCTGAAGCTTAGAGTCTTCATGCTTTGGCTTGATAAACGTGACAAAAATTGTTCACAAAATCTTTTTAGATTATTGTCTGAAACTTACACTCTTCATGTTTTGGCACGATGAAAGTGACAACAAGTTTTTCTAGATTGCAGAATGCAAGAGCACATTTGAATGAAAGGGTTCTGCTAGAAGGAAAAAACAAAATTTCATTGAGAGTTTAAGAAAAACTTGATTCCCTTGAGTGTAGTTGGCAACCTTTATTGGATGTTGAGATTTTTCCCACAAAAACTGGGATCACAGGGAAATTGGGGAAGAGACCACAACTTCTTCAACAATCTCCCATCCACCAACCCTTTGATAAATTTAGTGCTCTCATATATGTGTCTGTGTGTGTTGTGCCATACATGAACTCTTAAGAAATTTCAAAAGCCTTCACCTAATGCAATCCTCCAGGTTTTTCAAGACACGAAAGAAAACTACTTACGATCAGTTTCTTAAACATGGAAATTTTACAACACACTGCTTCCAAAACACCCATCCAAAAGGTCATTACTATAATAGCTTGATTAGAAATAGATTGAATGAGAAGGTCCAGATGGGGTATTCAATCATCTCCATCCATTTGTTCTAGATCCTCAGTGCTTACTTGGACAATATATCAGCCTTCATATTTATCCCTTGCAGACATGCTGAAAAGATAATGACATGGAATTTTTCCTTGCTTCTCTGATTCCGTCCAATGATGGGCCAACTGCAAATTTTCCTGACTGAAATTTCCATTTGACCTCTCTGCAATGTGTTTGGAATCTCTTATCACCTGTAGACAATTTAAGCCTTTCTCTATTGCTATTTTCAGAATCTACCAAAAAGTATGAAGTTCTGCTCTGTTGTTTGATCCATCTCCTATAGCTCTGCTTTGAAACTGATCTCGTAATTGTCTCTTAAAGTAATGCCTCATGATCCACAATAGCTGGGATTACCTTGACAAGCCTCGTTGAAATAACTCCACACTATTGTTATATATATATATATCTGGGGATCTTAGTATTATTTGTTTCTTTTCCTTTAAAGGTGGCTGTGTCCCTTAATATGCATATCTATTCTTGTGTCAAACTTGATTAGTAATAACATCTTTGTTTTGAATTCTTTTCATTTCCTGCCAGCCAAATAGCTTAAGTCACTGTACAAGGACAGTCTGATGCCCACTACAATTAATACATAATGTATTTTGAAAACTATGATTTAGCTTTGTAGTGCTTGAATCATCATTTCATTTTGGTTTTCATCTGTTAGTAGCCAGATCATTTCTCTTACAATATGATTGTAATATCTTTTGTTTCTCTTCTGTGGGAAATTTTGTACAGGAGTTCAAACAATGTATATAAATAGAAAGATGCAGAAAATGACAGTCAAATTTTGTACTCAGAATTATGACAAGAAAGCCCCTGCTGGGTTTGTGAGGAAAGAGAGCTTCAACACCAGTTCTGTCTCCAACCGCCGAGATGATCAGTACGCTACTAACATGTTTAGTGAAGAATTTCTGCTATTCTCTTGTAATCTATAGGTCCCCAAAGCTCCTCATAGATGAGAATATTTGCAGGATGTTAATATTGTTGTAAGTTTGTAGTAGTTGTGGAATGACTTACTTTTGTGCTGCTTCTCATCTTCAACAACAAGAGTTTCTATGGTGAATAAGCAAAATCCATGTCCTGCCTTGTGAAGCAGCTCTCCACTGTGATAGTGTTCTTTGTAATGTCTCTGATAAATCCTTTAGACTTCTATTTCATTCTGTAATATGATGGGATTCACTCTACAAGATTAGGGGATTCATTCTACAGAGTCCATGTCATACCTTCTGAATCAGCTCTACACTTCTGCTAATTTTCTTTGTAATGACCCTAATAAATCCTATATAATGAGATTTCATTTTGTAATATGATGGGATTTCACTCTACAAGATTGGTTTCAGTTTTACTTGTATTGTGGTATATGAAATTTCTCAGTTTTACTTGTAATAGGATGGGATTTCCCTCTGCAATATTTGCTATTAAATTTTACAATTCCAAATTAATAATCCTATCGGCCTCTCTTTGTACCTTTTGCGACAATTGCTAGTTAATGTATTGAGGAGGAATATTAAAAAATCCATTTCATTAATCCTCCTCATCTAAAGCGACTAAGGTTAAGGTTCTTGAGCTAAATCTTGTGAGGGAGTTGATTTAGTGCTTTGAGGAATTTTTATTACAATTCATTGCTATAATATTGTAAAATTCCTCTTTTAGTCTTTGCAAATTTTGAGGGGTTTTTCCTTTCTTTTCTTTTTTTGAGAAATTATTTTAGCGCTGTCTTTAGAGGCATTAAACCCTCTCATCTTTGTCAGAGGGTTTTTTTTTCTTGTAAAATCAATTTTTAGCGGGAGCTTGGGGTTTATTCCCATAGTATCCAACTTCCTATTTGGATAGGGGTATCCATTTGACTTACTAACTTACTACTAATTTACTAAAAAAATAGTTAGATCTCATTACTAACTTTTTCATTTTTCCCTTAAATTTAAGTCTCACATCTTCCAATAGCTTTTAAATCACTTGTTTTTACCTTGATCTAACTTTATGGTGGTTTTATTAACTATTTAAATTAATTTGTATTTTAATACTTTCATTTAATTTGCTAATTACTATCTTCATCAAATTGTTCTATCTTGTCATAGATCCAATTTGCATTGCTTTATTGAATAAATTTTTATTTGCTTCATTAATTATTGGCATAAACTAACGTTATTATAAATGAACAAATTGTTCTCAAAGTGCTAAATGCTAATTTAATCATATAAGTGGAATGGTATTTTCTATTGGAGAATTTTAAATACATTTCACATTTTGAAACTTTAATTGTTAATCTCATTAAAGCATTCAATCGAGATTTCATTACTAATTTTCATTTGATCTCATTTAGCGCATTTGTTTAACATTTATATTTCTTATTAGATTTAGGATTGCATTCTTAAAATTTACCTCCAAGCGTAGGTTTGGTTGATAGAAGGTTAGGATCACCTTCTTCATATCCAATTTGAGAGGCTTGACCCTTACTCAATGATTGAAACGAGTGACCTTGCAATTCTCTTCTGGGCAATCCCTTGTAGGAACGAAGGTATTTGGGTTGTTAGAACTCCTGTGGAGGTATCATTAATGAGGCCTTAGCCTCCTTCCCTAGAAGTTCTTTTAGCCTTGTTTAAGACTTTTTTCTATAATTGAGAAGAAAGCCTTCACTCTTAGTTTAGGCATATAACTACAATCGACCAAGATCTTTCATTTCACATATCTTGCATTCATCCATCATCATTGATCATTGTAATTGGAATTGTGGGATCAATTGGTAATTGCAAGTTTTACTTGTCATTTCAAGTTTATTGTCTTTTGAAGATTATCTTTCCTTGAAGTAAAAGTATCTTTTCCTTGCAATTGTTCTCTAAAGTTTATTCTTCATATATCTAATTGTCATGATCTATTGATTTCTCGCACTAACTCTTTCTTGCAACATTGCTTACCTTGTAACTTGACTTGTCATATATTATTATGCAAGTACTTTTAAATTTTGTTATTAAGGCATTGTTCTATCACTATTAATCTCACCAAGTGTCATCCAATCTATCTTACTCATTAATAATCTCACTTGCCAATTAATCTTAAATCAAGTTATTAAGAGAAGTAACTTGCCTTGCCTCAAATCTCATAGACTTATTGCTTCAAAAAGCTTTCCTTAGTTTTCCATATTTTAGGGACAATCCCCCTTAACTTGCCTAGGAGAGAGCTTAAACGAAGTGAGTAGGGAATAGGTGACAACCGCCACTTTGAGCATTGTGCCATAAAGCCTATTCCTTGTGGGGTTGGAAACTTTTCCCACATTTAAGTGTACAACTTAGGCAAAAACTAGGCCTATTGCTAAGGGTTTTTCCATAGAGCTAGAAAAATCACATAATGTATATTGATTTCTTGTAGAGGAAAGCGAGATATTTTGATGAGCCTTTATAACTATCTTTGAACATTCATCATATATTCTTCTCACCACAATAATATAATCAATAATTACTGTGATCCATCTCAAAAATTCACGAGCAGATTAAGCAAGCCAAAGAACCATTGAATGAAAATTGATCAAATCTCTTGAGTAGGGTTTCCACAGAGTCTTCAACATAATGCTAACGATTGATCTCCAAACCTCCTTTAAACAACCTCAACTCTGATTCTTTGTTGGAAATCGAGAGGTTTTTCATCTCATTATCAAATTCCCATTACATAATAATTATTTGTGAGGTTATTAGAATTTTACTATTATGTTTTCTTACTTCATCAAGCAATTATCATAAAAACATGGAGATCACATAAGACAATAGAACACCAGATATAGGTTCTAAGTGAGGCAAAAACCCCTCCAAGGGGAAAACCCAGAAATCTCTTCTTATAAAATCAAATCAATTGAGAAATCCAAGACCCGACATCACATAAATTTCCTCCTCTAGATGCCAAGTTAAACCTTCCTTTCTTCCATCAGATTCATCAGCAAGAGACCAACAACAAGAGGCAACCTAAGACAATTTTTTCACAAACCCCAGTTTCATGAAGAGATCCTTTCTCCAATACTGCATCCTCCACTTCTTTGTTGCCCTTCTCTGCAATATTTCATATCAAAATCTATCCAAGTGTGTGTCCAAATGAACTCCATCTACCCCATCTTTATATAGATTAGAGGGGGTGTGAATATACACGTCCAGTGGGGTGGAGCCGACTTGACATGTAGTCCGACTTGGCATCTAGAGGGGTTTTTGTCCCAAAATTTACTTTTAAAAATTTCTCTCTTTTTCTTTCATAATAGGACCAAAACAAGAGTTTAAATATTTGACTCAAAAACCTAGAAGCATGAAGAACATGCTTATCTATAATAATAATAATAATTTTATTTTTCTTTTCTTTTGCCTTTTTACATAAAAATACACAATGATACAAATTATGAAGACCAAAACTAGTTACATTCTCCAACATGATTAAGAGAGACCAAAGAAGGTTTACAATAAGGAGCGTGAGCTCAATTTATAGAAAAAATGAGAGATCTAGATCCCTCTCCTAGTGAAAACAACTAGGTCCCATTACTTGCACAAATTTGACTTGATCCCAGAATAAAACGGCTAGTTGCAAGCTTGATCCATGTCCAATTAATATCTTCCATTGGTTTCTTTTGTTGATCATGAGAAAAGAATTCAATCCTCTTAATTGATGACCTGGATGGACCACAACAATATTTTTCTAATTTTCTTTCTCAAAAAATTCCCATTCAACTTAACCAACTTGGCCCAAAATTTTGATATTCCTTGAAAATAATTCCTTTTGTGGACAAATAAAATTTTGTGGGATTTTTCCTTGTTTAAATCATGGCGATTCCTCAACTTTTTCCTTGATTCCTTAGAAATCCAGAAACCTTTTTTAATTATGTTTCAATTGGAGATAATTTTTATTTTCTCTCATTTTATTTTTTTTTACCAATTTTTGGCTAATTATTTGCCCTTTTTTGCCATAAAATGAAAATAATAAACTTTGAGGGGATAGACATAAGTTTCAACCCTCTAAGTGTGTCTAGATAAAGCGTTGAGGTGTTGAGGTCTAATTATGATTACTTATTAACTTCTATAGACATTACATTTTACAATTCACATCAAAATAGTTATTAAAACCCCGACCAACAGGAAATTTTAATAATTAATTTTAGACACAACCTAATTCTAAGAGACTTTGGACATGATCTAGTATGACATATTACATCGACTCTATGCATTAGGAATCACTTGATAATTCATCATCAAGCCCCACTCTAGCTTTGGGGTATATTTGGGAGAAAAACTTAATCAATTATATAGTGTTGAGAAACACAAATAACTAACTAAGGAAAAGCAACTCCCTAGAATGAAAACTCTTTAGCAAACATCTTAAGCTACCTAGATGTGTTACATGGCTTTATATTCAACATACTAGAAAATTTTTACAATGGCCACATAGGGATGCATAATTTGGATTACACAACTTTGACAATCTGCTGAAAGAAGATGATGATGATCTTCTGGGTTTTTGACTACTCTGACCATGAAAAAATGTACTATACATATAGGGTCTTTGACAATCCTTTAATTGACACATGAGTAGTCAACAAGGATAATTGAGATGTTTAAGGAGGACCTTGATTTTTAGTTTGAGATGAAGGACATTGACTTGATGCATTGTTTTTTGGAATTGGAGGTGTGGGAGTAGCCAAGAGACAATTTCCTTGGGTAGGGCAAGTATGCAGCAAAATTTTTGAGGAGATTCAGGATGGAGGATTGTAGGCCTATGTCTACACCTATGATCAAAAATTTGAAGAAGTTGAGTGCTTCTAAGGGTGAATTGGCAATTTCCACATTGTATAGGTAGATGATAAGTTCCTTGATGTATCTAGTCAACGTTAGGCCAACTATCTGTTTTTCTATGAATATACATTCAACTTGTTCATGGTGGACCCGACGAGGGTTCTTTGGGTGGAAATGAAGCATGTGCTCAGATAATTGAGAGGTATAATGGAGTATGTATTGAGGTATGTCATAATTGGTGGAGTGTGTTGAGAAATCTAGGGGAAACTAGATTACGTGATTTTTCTTACTTTGATAACTGCTTGTGATGTTCATTTATTTAACTTGAGGTACTTGTTATTAGCTTCTTCTTTCACTTGATTATTATTGTGTTCTATATCATCAAACAACTACCAAACAATTAAGATCAATGAGACAAGAGGACACAAAATGTATGGTGCTAGTTAGGGCCAAAACCTCTCCTCTTGAGATGAAAACCCACAAGAATTCTTCTCTTATAGAATCTTCAAATGACGAATTCAAAGAAATAAGGCTCTTGACAAAGACCCCTTCAAGAAAAATTCAACCTTCCTTCTTGATGAGATTTTCTTACACAACTTAAAACAACAAGAACAACTTCGACCCCATCAACTTTTCTAGTAACTTCGACCGCAACAATTTTTCTAGCAGCTTTGACCCCAACAACTTTCCAGCAACTTCGACCTCCAACAACTTTCCAAAAACTTTGACCTCTAACAATTTTCCAACAACTTCGACCTCTAGCAACATTCCAACAACTTCGACCTAACAACTTCATAATTTCGTTGCATATAAGAGAGAGAGAGATAGAGATCCAAAAACTTCGACTCTAGCTTCCTTCTTGAACTTTGCTTACCTTAAGACTTCTTCCTTTTTAAGATCAAACTCTTTTTCTTGCTTCTTCATATGTCTTGGATGTGTGTTCCAAATGAGGTTGAATGCCTCTTATATATAGGCTTTCCAGGGGTACGAATTTCCTCCATGAGGCCAACTTGACCTTTCATGTAGGTCAGCTTGTTGCTGCAAGGTTGACTTGCCTTGGAGGGTCTTTTATGACTAAAATAAATTTCTTTTACATAATAAAAGATGCCCAAAGGGATATACATATTACAAGGATTCAATTGAATCCTATACTTTATAACAAAGCCCTTGAAGCACTCAATGGGTGCTTGACCTATAAATAAAATGACACTGAGCATGAAACCCATGCTTCAAAATAATAATAATAAAATTTATTTTTCTCTTTTCATCAAATAGATAAAATCATGATTACATTAGACATTATGAAGACCAAACCTAGTTACACATTTCAACACTCCCTCTTAACTAGGGAGGTATTCATAATCCATACAAGGTACTTGGACATTCTCATATTGATGAATTCTCATAAGAAGAGTTAGATTGGTAAGCCATATCATAAGCTATTTTCTCAGCTTATACGAGCATATCTCATCATACCAACCAACATTGTCACATATCAAGGCC
This sequence comes from Pinus taeda, assembly GCA_000404065.3. NCBI lineage: Eukaryota > Viridiplantae > Streptophyta > Pinopsida > Pinales > Pinaceae > Pinus > Pinus taeda. The sequence continues at coordinate 93,150 of APFE031685116.1, read as the reverse complement.
TTGAATAATAACTCTATCTCTCCACAATATCAAAGCACAATGATGGTGAGACAATGACTGATAGACACCATCATCATAATCTCTTAAGGCACATACTCCACCCAGATGTTCACAATGTATGTAATTATAGGAAAATTCTTGTCTTGGAATAACACATCCTCAAGGAATTTCCTCTTTAACTACTCTTACCTATTGGATACCCTACCACATCCTCAAAGAGTATCAAAAACTCGATTCTTACCCAATCCTCCATTCTTTCTTCATAACATGAATAAAAGTATGATGTGTCTATCTCTCCCTCTTCACTAGGGAGGATATATTCATTCCTGTAAAAGGAATATACTCAAGCTCCCTCTTAACCAAGGACTTGCCCAAGCTCCCTCTTAACTAGGGACTTGTTTCCAACATTGGCTCTTTGATCTATGGTGGAAATCATGGTAGTATCAACTGCTTGTAGGGATCCTTCCTTCGATGTCATGAAATTCAACTTATTCAACATGGAGCCTTCATTTTCTTGATTTTTAGGGCATCAACCATCTTCTCCATCACTTTCCTTCAATGAACCATAATGTTGAACCAATATTCATGTCATCCTTCTCTGCATCGGAAATTGATCTTCTAGTCTTCATCTGTTTTTCCTTCATACAACTACCTTTTCCAATTCAGAATCTTCCATCCAATCTCATGAGTACTAGCTATAGGAGACATTCTACAATCCTCTTTTGGTAGCCCTGTAACAACCCAACTAGATTATTTCTCAAAAATCAAAATAAACAATGAATCAAATTTACCTTTTTACGATGACCTTTAGTCATGACATCATCTTCTTGCAACATCAGCATCTGACACATGTATGAATCCATCTCCAAGACATTCATTACCAAGATTTTTTTTGCAATATACATATCAACATCTTTGTACCTTCTTCATTTGTGGAGATGTCATAGATAATTATTTTAGTTATCAAATGTTGATCACTTATCTTATCTTATGTGACTATAGTTGCATATTTTACAAGCTCTTCTTCCTTTCTTCACATATTGCTTCCCCAAGAACCTCTATACATAGTTCCTTCATAATAGGAACCATAGTTTCCAACCACCTTATATTCTTCATGAGGTCATAACATATTGATTCCATGGTGTAAATATGTATAAGAGTTCAAGAAATATTTCCTACATGGCTTCATGCATATTCCTAATGGAAGAGATTCTTATTCTTCAATCACGCTCATGAGATATAACATTTAACCATTCTTTTAGTAACCATATGATGACATGACTTTTATCTATCAAATATATACATACCTCTTCCTCCTTTTGGTCATATAGACTTCCTTTTAGTAGTTTCCTTTCTTGAAGATAAAAGTAATTCAACCATCTTGACAAGTTGCATCTCTTTGTCGTCATACCTTACTAGTGGATCCCACACAAGGTGGAATGTGGACTATCTGTGAGACACTTGCTTTCTCCATAGTAGGGTGAACCTTCTCATAAATATTCTAGTGGATGATCTCGATGATCCTCATTCTGCAAATGCTCCTTTCTAATGATGATGTATGATGACCTTTCTTTATCTTCTATTGCTAGATTACTTTCTCCAACCATATAGATTGCTACTTTGGTTGTCCTTATATGCTTTCATTGAAGAGGCCATGAGCTACTTTCTTTCTATCATGCTGATTGCTACAACTCTGTAGACTTTCCAATTCAACTATCCTTCCATGATTATATGATGATGTCATCTCTATTTCAGCTCTAATGCATCCTATCATTCTTGTGATTCTTTCCATCATGACTACTATCTTTTATAAACTATCTCAGTCATAGTAGAGATCTTTCACTTCTTCCTTCTTTGTCTTCTTATTTTCAGGCTCTTCTACTTCTTCAGTGATATGAGCTTCATTTATTTCCTTTCTCTTCTTGTTTTCCTTCTTGAGTTTAGGACAATTCCTTTTAAAGTGCCCATATTCATTACCCTCATAACATTGTATCTTTGACAAATTGATCTTCTACTTTTTCCGAGGATCAAACTTTCCAAACTTTCCCTTTTTCCTGGCCATGGCAGCGTATGCTTGAACTTGTTCATTTGATCCAACCTCACTCTTTTCCTTCAATCTAGTTTTTTCAATATTACATAATCACCAAAGTTCACTAAATGTAGTGGCTGATTTCTTTCCATAGATACTTGATATAAAGTTGCCCCATTCATCGAGTAGTGCATTGAGCACAACGATGGTCATTTCTTTATCGATCATTATTTCTCCTAGTTCTTGTAGTTGATCTCTTATTTGTGATACCCTAATAAGGTATGAGGCCACCCCTTCATCCTTAGATACCTTCATCTTGTAGAATACTATTCTCAATGATATAACCTCTCCTGCAGTGCTTACGAAATACAATTATACCAACTTTTCATAGATTTCCTTCAATGTCTCCATCTTTTCTACATAGGGGATGAGTGAATCCTTGATTGATTCTATGCGGATTCTTTGAGCCCTTATTTCCCCTTTCATATACTTTGATAGTAATCAAAATTTCTCTTGAGATGGTTTGGAGATTGAAGCCTTAACATATTCAATGACTTCATCTGCTATGAGGATTAAATCTATCCTCTTTTTCCATGCAAGAAAGTTTGATGACCCAACCAATTTGTTGCTCTCCCTGCAAAATGAAGTCATTTTGATAGTAGATTCAAACATAGATATAAATATACTTACTTGTCAAGTGAATATTCTCCTAGATGATGATATCTTCAACTTGATGCCTTCTTGATGTTGTTTCTTCCTTGATGATCTTCTTCAAGGATGTTTGAGATGTGCCTTGCTTCAGTGTGAGGGAGATCGCCTTGATTTCTTTGATGATGATGGAAATGCTTCTTTTTTCTTCCTTTGGATGTAGAAATTTAGAATATGGAGACTTCAAGATGCTTCAAATGTGTATTCCTTCTTTCTTTGAGTGGAGGTAGGGTCATTGAGGTCTTCTTCTCCTTGTGATAATATGATCATTTAAGATGAGTACTCATCCTTGGTGCTTCTTAGTCCTCCTTAATTATTTCCTTATGCTCGACCTTTATGTACTCTTCTTCAATGATGTGATCTTCAGGCTTCCTCTTCTTCTTATTGTAGTCACCTTAGCTCTGATACCATATTGAGAAATCTAGGGGCAGCTAGATTAGGGGATTCATTGAACTTATTGTGATGCTATTTATTTAAATTGAGGTACTTGTTATTAGCTTCTTCTTTCACTTGATTATTATTGTGTTCTCTATCATCAAACAACTACCAAACAATCAAGATCAAAGAGACAAGAGGACACAAAATGTAGGCTACTAGACAAGGCCAAAACCTCTCCTCTTAAGAGGAAAACCCACAATAACTCTTCTCTTCTTATAGAGTATTCAAATGAAAAATTCCAAGACCTATGGCCCTTGACAAAGACCCATTCAAGGCACAATCAATCGTCCTTCTTGATGAATTTTTTTACACAACTTACAACAGCAAACTTTGACCTTCTAGCAACAACTTCAACCTCTAGCAAATTTCCAATGATGCCAATATCCAACAACTTTCCAGCAACTTCAACCTAGCAACTTCAGAATTTCGTTGCACATATGAGAGAGAGACAGAGACCCAAAAACTTTGACTCTAGCTTCCTTCTTGAAATTCACTTTCCTTAGGACTTCTTCCTTTTTAATATTAAACTCTTTTTCTTGTTTCTTCGTATGTATTGGATGTGTGTTCCAAATGAGGTCAAATGCCTCTTATATATAGGATTTCCAAGGGTACAAATTTCCTCCATGAGGCTGAATTTTATCTTTCATGTAGGCTGACTTGCTGCAACAAGGTTGACTTGTCTTGGAGGGTATTTTATGACTCAAATAAACAAGATGCCCAAAGGGTTCTTACATATTACAAGGACTCAATTGACTCCTAGACTTTATGAAAAAGCCCTAAAAGCACTCAATGGGTGCTTCAGCTATAAATAAAATGACCTTGAGCGTGAAACCCATGCTTCAAAATAATAATAATAAAAATTATGTTTCTCTTTTCATAAAATACATAAAATTATGGTTACATTAGACATTATGAAGAATGAACCTAGTTATACATTTCAACAAAGTGGAGTTACAAGGTTATATAGATTCAAATTGGGAAAGGGTTGGAATGGACAAGAAGAATACATTTGGATGTTGTTTTAGCTTGGGATCAACTATGATATCATGGTTTAGTAGGAAGCAACAGTCAACAACACTTAGCTCAACAGAGGTTGAGTACATGGCAGCGAGTTTGGCGAGTTGTGAGGCAACATATATTTGTAAGAAGCTCTCAGGGTTAATTGGTCTTGAGATGGGGCCCACAGTGATTCTCTGTGATAATAAGAGTTACATTAAGCTCTATAAAAATCCTTCAGTTTCATGGTAGGTCCAAGCATATAGAGATCAAATATCACTTCATCAAAGACAAGGTCCAAAGAGTTATTGTGGAATTGCAATACATATTCACATGGGAGTAGGTAATAGACATTATTACCAAGACTCTAGTGAAGGGGAAGTTCATCTTCTACAAAGACAAGTTGGGGTTGGTGGAGAATCCCTTTCTTTCTAGGAGGGAGTGTTAATGTTTTATAGCTACGAAAGGTCTTTTACATTGGCTTGGTGTCTTATGATGTAGAAAACATTTGATTTCCTCTTTAGAGGTTTGCTTTGCCAAGTAAGTGAATATTATTTATTTGATAATGTTAACCTTAGGAAAAGTACAATAATTAGAGTAATTAATAATTGTGGATTATAAAACAAAATTTCTAAGGATAAATAATAAAATTATTTAATTGACTTAGATTTAATCTTAGTTTTAAAATTATTTAAGTGACTTTGAGAGAGGCTTAGGATATAATCCTACACATTGAGATTAGGATTAGGGATTAATTGCTTAATTAAATGATAAAATGAATCTAATTGAGAGGTGAAGGCACCATTATGCACATTGTGAGACAATTTTTCTCAAGAGGAGGGTGAGAGGTTCTAGTTGATTGAAGAAGATTGAGGAGGAATTGTTGGGGGAGATTTATGGAGAAATTCATGTGAAGTTGAGCATAAAGAAACAAGCCAAGTTGATGGGCTGATTAGTTGTGGAGGCTCAGTTATTTCCTTAGGTTGATTTGACAAGTGCATAGGTTGTACGATTGCTAGAGAGGGCCGAGAGCACTCCAAGGAGGTTGAGTTTGTCTTGGGGCCAATTCCAAATCAAGGTTTGAGAATCCAAGCAATCATAATTTCCATGGGGGGCGAGCTACCGGTTCCCCTTCAATTATTATTTCTCAAAGTAAATTTTTATAGGTCAAAACACAATATTTTCAAAATTTAATATAAGAGAAGGAAAAATGATTTGGGTCAAATTTCTACTATTCTTGTGGCTGATTTTCTTGTGATTTTTCTGCTGCATTTTATTTGTCAAGTTAATAAATAATAAAGTTTATATTTAACAGTTCAACATTTTATGTGTAATAAATAATTTTTTGGGTATAAATAATTGTTAGGTAAAATAAATCAAACTTTGTATTTAAATTTTAATAAGACATAGGGCATTGTGTACTACAACTAGCTTCTTTGCTCTCCTAGAAGCAAATATATTCCTCTTGATCGAGTAGGTGAAGCTATATGTGGACTAATTCCTCCTAGTTGTAGAGGAAATAGCGATCTGAGACAATAAGAAAATAACAAGATGTTGGTTCTTTGGAGAAACATCTACATACATGGTCCACCAACCAATGGGGCCATCCTATCCTAAATCACTGTGATCTTCCCTCACATCAAACTTGTTGATGGGATTGTTGGGACTTGAAAATTGCATCCATTTTCTCCTAATTAATCTCCCCTCTTCTACATTATACATCTTTGTAATGGTAGCTTTAAATTCATTCTTGACCTTTGGTGTTAGTTTATGTAGCTCAAATAGGTCTTCTAGTCTCAAGTGGTGTCAATGAAGCTAGTGAAATAAGTGGAATAATTATCTCAAAGCCCATCTTAATTTTTTCTAAGTGAAAATGTTTTAATTAGAGTTATTAAATAGTTTTAATTATTTTCCTAAGTCTAACATAGAGAAATGGATTAATTAATTAATATTAGTTGAGACAAGTTGCTTTCTCTCTAGTGCCTTCTATAAAAGTGACTTGATGAGGTTAAGATGATCTTAGACATCGATTGTGATTAGATCATGGTCGTTAATTTCTCAACGAGAGATTATAAGAGGAAATCGATGGGGCTCTTGGAGACCATCATTCAGAGTGAAGTGATTTGTAGTGATAGCTTGCAAGACACTAGCAACGAGGGTTTCAACAGGAGAAATTGAGGAGAGTTTCATCATAGAAATTTCTTCATAATGTTATTTTGTGGTAGCATCAGATGTTCTCTAGCCATGAAAATTGGTGGAAAGGCTAAGGCACATAAGTTCTAACGAACCCAGAAATCGTTTGGTGAAATTCCACCCGACTTGTATTTTATTAAAATAATTAATATTTTTAATGGGGTTCCTAAGTCTAAACTTAGGAAAATTAAAATATTAATGGGTATTAATCATGTTGAAAATAGTGTAACTAGGTTCGACCTTCATTATTTGAGCATGGGTTTCATGCTCAAATTTTTATTTTGAAGTTTAAAAGACAACCATGAGATGTTACACTTGTAAAGTCAATGATTGTCAAAGAGTCCTTCCAGATCATTAAATGAAAACCACTGAAATGTGCCCATCGAATTCATGCCCACCGAAATCAAAAGAAATGGTATTCACTTGGAATGTCAGCCTAAGAGAAGGAATCACGTCGGCTTGGAGAAGAGGATACAAGCCTATAAATATGCCACTATGATCTCACCTTGACACATAACTCACTGACTCTCATTCTCGCATCAAGGAAAAAAAGAAAGAGACGAAGAAGTGGCAACCGCAAGCAGTCAGGAAGAACGTTCCCTCATTCGAAAATATCTTCAAGGTACTTCACATATGTGGAGGTCATATCCGAGCTAGGGCATCCGTGCATATTGTTCATTGATCGGGTTACAAGTTCGATCATGCTACAATCTGAAGAGAGGATCCATTATCCAAGAGATTGAAGTGGTGAAAGGGCTAGAAGAGTCGTAAATTATTCTTGCACACGTTCCTAGAATCTAAAGGAGACTTTCATGATCTCGCTATTCTTGGACAGTCACTATTTCAACATTTAATACAGTGGATCAAGCTCATATTTTGTGTGACTAATATACTTGGAAAGCAAAGGTGCAAAGAAGCTAAGGGGAGCTATTCTCATCATCATTTTGTTGACTTTCATCACCTTGGTGCAGACTTGCTATACAGTGTAAAGTTGCAGAAGAAGATTCCGTGATTGGGTACATTTCGGCAGGTTTGTCATCTTGATGTTGAAGGCTATATTGTGTCATGTAACTTCTCAATAAATATTCTATAAGAAAGAGTTCAAAGTTTTTTTCCTCTCAAGGTTAGAAGAGGTTTTTGCCCTTGCTTGGTGCCAATATCTTGTGTACGTTTGTATCTTGATCTTCTTGTTTTGGTAACAGTTTGAAGATAATAATATAGAAGAAGTAGAAGCTAAAGAAGTAATATCTCAAGCAACTATCATAGTTAAGAGAAATTGAATAATTAATATTTTCCTTAATTTCTCAACAAATCAAAATACGGGTGAGAATGTTCTAGAAAGAGGATCAAGTCAAGTTTTAATCTTAACCGTTGATTAGAGACTTAATCTCAGCTGTTGAAGTCTCAATGAGAAAAGTATAAGAAGGAGGCTTGGGGTTCATTTAGAAAGACACACAGAGAGAACAAATTGATTTGGAGTTTGATTTCAGGGGCTAGGAAGCTGAGAAATTCGAATTAAGTGATCATTCTACAACAGAGGGGTAGGGATAGTTCGGGAATACTAGGGAGAGAGGTGGAGAGCCAATAGTGGAGGCAACGCAACATCTAGAGGGATTGACATTGGGCCAGTCTAGGCCCACGCAAAGTCAGAAGGGCTAGCGCAGAAGTGAGGCTGCCCTCATGCAGAAAGCCAGAAAATGTTGGGGAACTACTAGAACAATCAGGAGATATTGACGCAGAAGTTCCAGGAGGAAGAAGAGACAATGCAGAGTTGACGCAAAGCCTGTAAGGCTGACATAGGGCCTATGTAGGGCAAACACAGAGGTAGATGGGGTTAACCAGTTGTGTTGCTGGATCAACAGGAAACTGTTGGGTGAAGTGAGGTAATCTCACTTAGTCTTCTTCCATTATATTTTTCTCTGTCACTAGATTGTCGGGAGGGAAACCAACGTTGTATTCAGAACTACTAGTTAATAATATGAAACCCTCAAAGTTGCTGCACCAGTTTTCTCACATTGAATTTTTATGGGGACTATGTTGTCCAAAAATAACAGTGTCATATGTATCTTGTTCTTTTCTCAATTGCTTGTTTCATGTAACCAAATTAAATTGGTGTAGGATGTAGAAGTAATTTACTTCATTATTTTTCAGAATATAACTTCATAATGTATATTAAATCAAGTAGGAGAAGTAAATTTAGTTTTTTTGAAGTAGGAGTTCCTTGAGTATAAGAATTTTCACATGGTATTAGAGTATTGATTTTGAAACAAGAAGAGCAGATCCATTGCTAAGTAGAGAGCCCAGTAGTTGTATTTGGCAGCAATTCGAATCCCCTTGAAGGGATTGTGCAATCCTTATCGAGAAGAAAATATTTCAAGGAAATCTTTCTCTGAGAAAGTCGACAGAGAGGTATGATTTCAAGTTCGTTAGCTTGCAAAGGCAGAGGGAGTGACACAGAGCCTCAACGTAGTTCTTGAAGGACACAGTTTCTACCAGGGCAGAAATTCGTCGAAAAAGAGCGAAGACACATAGGAGGGGAATTTTCTCCTCAAAGGACATTTCTCGCCAAAGGTTCAAATTTTTTCATTTGCCAGGCAACAGACTAGTACTGAGCAGTGACTAGAGGATCCAATTCAATAGTTTGGGTGAGATGGCATTGCATCGGCTCAGAGATTAGGACAGGTTGGAAGGAGCTTGCAACTATGTCATATGGAAGACCAGAATCTTAGCTGTTATGGATGAGTACGATCTTGAAGCCTAAGTCAAGAGTGTTGTGGATGTTCCTGCTCAAAACGATCAAAAGAAGAAGTACAAGGCCGAGTAGGGGAAGACGAAGAGATTCATGCTTGATGGAGTTTGAGATCATGTGGTCTCACACTTGCAGGGTAAAGATACAACCCGAGTGATGTGGGAAGCCTTGTCTTCACTATATGAAGGTTCTTCTGAACAACGGAAGATGTGCTTAGAGCAAAAGTTGCAGCAGGCATTAATGCAAAAGAGAGAAGGGGTTAAATCCTATCTTCAACGTCTTCAGGACACTAGAGACCAACTTTTTGCAGTGGGGCCTACTCCTCAGTCTATTGCGATGGTAAGGACGACCCTGAATGGAGTCTCGAACGAATGGCAAGTCTTCGTCCAAAGTATATTGGGCACGAACATACTACTTTCATGGGAGGAGATGTGGGTAGCTCTTCAACAGGAAGAATTAAGGAGGGACTTGGTCAAGGTCAACCTTAATGGCGGTAGTGGGAGTGGCACGAAGACCAAGGAGGAGGAGGAGAACACAGCTCTAGCATCAAAGGGACAGTAGAAGCAGAAGCGAAAGAAGGACATTTCGAAGGTGAAATGTTTTATATGTGGCGAGATGGGCCACTTTGCATCCCAATGTCCTTTGAAGCAAAAGGATAAGGATAAGAAACATGATCCTAAGGATGCTCCAACAAAAATTGACGAAGATGAGTTTTCCATGAGTGCCCATGCATCTCCAGGAGGGAAATGGGGCGATATTGAACTATAGTCGAGAGGACTACATGTGGGCAGGATCCTTAAGGAGTCCACCTCCTTGATCAATTCCTTGCTACAGGAGCCCAAGATTCAGCAGTAGTGAGATGGACTTAGCGTCAGATGATGCAGTGGGATTATTTGGAGAGATAGATGTAGTAGGCTGAGACCAGAGATTGATCAATGCAGAGCAAGGTTATCAACAATGTAGAAGTCAACAACAACACAAAAGATTTAGAGGGTCAGAGACTAGTAGTAGTCAGATTTCGAAATTCATATGGTATTATGCTGAACACAATTAGTTCAGAAATTTTGGATGCTTTTCCATTGCTGACCAGTAGCAATTGGAAAATGACGCAGTGCAGGGCTAGTAGTGGCGGTGTTAGCAACAAATGTAGAGGGAATTGTAGTACAGATGCAACAGTGGTAGTGATAGTTTCATGGGAAACAATACAGTAGCAACATCATCACAGTGTTGGTGGTAGCAACAATGCGAAAAGGAGATGCTTGAGAGACATAGCAACATGCAGTTGGACATTATTGTTAGAGCACTTTCCTCGCTAAGAGGGAGTGTTAGTTTTTGGTAACATAGAATTTTCTCTAGCCATGAAAATTGGTGGAAAGGCTAAGGCACATGAGTTCTAAATAACCCAGAAATAGTTTGGTGAAATTCCACCCAGATTGTATTTTATTAAAATAATTATTATTTTAATGGGTCCTAAGTCTAAACTTAGGAAAATTAAAGTATTAATGGGTATTAATAAAAATATGGGTGAGAATGTTCTAGAAAGCGGATCAAGTCAAGTTTTAATATTAGACGTGATTAGAGACTTAATCTCGTCCGTCGAAGTCTGAATGAGAAAAGTATAAGAAGGAGGCTTGGGGTTCATTTAGAAAGACACACGGAGAGAACGATTTGATCTGGAGTTCGATTTCTAGGGCTAGGAAGCTAAGAAATTCGAACTGAGTGATCATTCTGCAGTAGAGGGGTATGGATAGTTTGGGAATACTGAGCAGAGAGGCAGAGAGCCAATAGTGGAGGCAATGTAGCATCTGGGGGGACTAACGTTGGGCCAATCTGGGTCCACACAGAAGTGCCAGCGTAGAATTGAGGTTGCCCTCACGCAGAACGCTGAAAAATGCTGGGGAATTGTCGGAACAGCTAGGAGAGGTTGACGCAGAAGTTCCAGGAGGTAGAAGAAATAGTTAAAAACTGATGCATAGCCTATAAGGCTGACGTAGGGCCAACGCAGAGATAGTCAAGGTTAACCAGTTCTGTTGTAGGATTAGCCAAAAACTGCTGGGTGAAGTGAGGTAATCTCACTCAGTGTTTTGCTATTATATTTTTCTCTTTCACTGGATTGTCGAGAGGGAAACCAACATTGTATTCAGAACTATTGCTTAATAATATAAAACCCTCAGAGCTGTTGCACCGGTTTTCCCACATTGGGTTTTTCCGGGGACTATTTTGTATAAAAAAAGGTGTCCTATGTATCTTGTTCTTTGCTCATTATCTTGTTTCATGTAATAAAATTAAATTGGTGTAGGCTTCATAAGTAATTTACTTCCATATTTTTAAGAAAATAACTTGATAATTTATATTAAAATCAATTAGGAGAAGTAAATTCAATTTTGCTGCAGTAGGGGTTCCTTGAGTATAGGAATTTTCACACATAATGATTCGAGTTTTTTGAGAGACAGAAGGGGGTCAAATTATTATGCATGACGTACAATGAATTTTCCAACGTGAGTTGCCAATTTCCTATAGTGAGTTGCTGAAGACAACTTCGATTGCTAGTTACCAGATTAGGTCTTCTAGTCTCAAGTGGTGTCAATGAAGGTAGGGAAGTAAGTGGAATAATTATCTCAAAGCCCAATTTATTTTTTTCTAAGTGAAAATGTCTTAATTAGATTTATTAAATAGTTTTAATTATTTTCCTAAGTCTAACATAGGGAAATGGATTAATTAATCAATATTAATTGAGATAAGTTGCTTTCTCTCTAGTGCCTTCTAGAAAAGTGACTTGATGAGGTTAAGATGATCTTAGCCATCGATTGTGATTAGATCATGTTCGTTAATTTTGCAATGAGAGATTATAAGAGAAAATCGTTGGGGCTCTTGGAGACCATTATTCAAAGTGAAGTGATTTGTAGTGATAGCGTGCAAGACACCAGCAATGAGGGTTTCAACAGGAGAAATTGAGGAGAGTTTTGTCATAGAAATTTCTTCATAGTGTTAGTTTTTGGTAGCATCGGATGCACTCTAGCCATGAAAATTGGTGGAAACCTAAAACACATGATTTCTAAAGAACCCCGAAATAGTTTGGTGAAATTCCACCCGGATTTTATTTTATTAAAATAATTAATATTTTTAATGGGGTTCCTAAGTCTAAACTTGGGAAAATTAAAGTATTAATGGGTATTAATCGTATTGAAAATAGTGTAAATAGGTTCGGTCTTCATTATGTCAAATGATGTAACAATGTAATTTTTGTATTTTTATTATTATTATTTAAGCATGGGTTTCATACTCAAATGTTTATTTTGAAGTTTAAAAGACAACCATGAGTTGTTACACTTGTAAAGTCAATAATTGTCAAAGAGTCCTTCCAGATCATCAAACGAAAACCACTAAAATGTACCCACCGAAATCAAAAGAAATGGTATTCACTTGGAATGGCGGCCTAAGAGAAGGAATCACATCGGCTTGGGGAAGGGGATAAAAACCTATAAATATGCCACTATGATCTCACCTTGACACATAACTCATTGACTCTCATTCTCGCATCAAGGACAAAAAGAAAGAGACGAAAAAGTGGTAGCTGCACACAGTGAGGAAGTACATTCCCTCATCCAAGAATATCTTCAAGGTAGTTCACACGTGAAGGGGTCAGATCTGAGCTAGGGCATCCATGCATATTGTTCATTGATTGGTCTACAAGTTCGATCAAGCTACAATTTGAAGAGAGGATCTATTATCCAAGAGATCAAAGTGGTGAAAGGGCTAGAAGAGCCCTAAACTCTTCTCACACGTGTGCCCAGAATCTGAAGAAGTAATATCTCAAGCAACTATCATAGTTAAGACAAATTGAATAATTAATATTTCCCTTAATTTCTCAACAAATCAAAATATGGGTGAGAATGTTCTAGATAGTGGATCAAGTCAAGTTTTAATCTTAGTCGTTGATTAGAGACTTCATCTCGACCATTTAAGTCCCAACAAGAAAAGTATAAGAAGGAGGCTTCGGGTTCATTTAGAAAGAAACATGGAGAGAACAAATTGATGTGGAGTTCAATTTCTGGGGCTAGGAAGTTGAGAAATTCGAATTGAGTGATCATTTTACAACAAAGGGGTAGGGATAGTTCAGGAATACTAGGGAGAGAGGTTGAGAGCCAATAGTTGAGGCAATGCAACATTTAGAGGGATTGGCATTGGGCCAGTCTAGGCCCACGCAGAGTCAGAAGGGCCAAGGCAGAAGTGAGGCTGCCCTCACGTAGAAAGTCAGAAACTGTTGGGGAACTACCAAAATAATTGGGAGAGGTTGACGCAGAAGTTCCAGGAGGAAGAAGAAACAACATAAAGTTGACACGGAGCCTGTAAGGCTAACGTAGGGCCTATGCAGGGAAACCATAGAGATAGCTAAGGTTAACCAGTTCTGTTGCCGGATCAACAGGAAACTGTCGGGTGAAGTGAGGGAATCTCACTCAGTCTTCTGCCATTATATTTTTATCAGTCACTGGATTGTCGGGAGGGAAACCAACATTGTATTCAAAATTACTGCTTAATAATATGAAACCCTTAGAGTTGCTGCACCAGTTTTCTCACATTCGATTTTTCTGTGGACTATTTTGTCCAAAACTAAAGGTGTCATATGTATCTTGTTATTTGCTCAGTTTCTTGTTTCATGTAACCAAATTAAATTGGTGTAGGCTTTAGAAGTAATTTACTTTAGTATTTTTCAGAAAATAACTTGATAATGTATATTAAAATCAAGTAGGAGAAGTAAATTTAGTTTTGTTACAGTAGGGGTTCCTTGAGTATAAGAATTTTCACATGGTATTAGAGGATTGATTTTGAAACAAGAAGAGCAGATCCAACGCTAAGCAGAGAGGCCAATAGTTGTATTTGGAAGCAATTTGAATCCCCTTGAAGGGATTACGCAATCCTTACCAAGAAGCAAAGATTTCAAGGAAATCTCTCTCTGAGAAAGTCGACATACAGGTACGATTTCCAATTCATGAACTTGCAGAGGCAGAGGGAGTAATGCAAAGCCTCAGCATAGTTCTTGAAGGACACAGTTTCTACCGGGGCAAAAATCCGTCGCAAAATAGCGAAGACACATAGAAGGGGAATTTTCTCCTTAGAGGAATTTTCTCGCCAAAAGTTCGAATTTTTTCACTTGCCGGGAAATAGACCAGTGTTGAGCAGTGACTAGAGGAGTCAATTCAACAGTTTGGGTGAGGTGGCATCGCATGGGCTCAGAGATTAGGACAGGTTGGAAGGATCTTCCAACTATGTCATATGGAAGACCATAATCTTAGCTGTTATGGAGGAGTATGATCTCAAAGCCTACGTCAAGAGTCTTGTGGATGTTCTCGCTGAAAATGATCAGAAGAAGAAGTACAAGGTCGAGCAGAGGAAGACGAAGAGATTCATGCTCGATGGAGTTTGAGATCATGTGGTCTCACACTTGCAGGGTAAAGATACAACCCGAGAGATGTGGGAAGCCTTGTCTTCACTATATGAAGGTTCTTCTGAACAACGAAAGATGTACTTAGAGCAAAAGTTGCAACAGACATTGATGCAAAAGAGAGAAGGGGTTAACTCCTATCTTCAACGTCTTCAGAACACCAGAGACCAGCTTGTTGTAGTGGGGCCTACTCCTCAGTCTATCACGATGGTAAGGAAGACCCTGAATGGAGTCTCAGATGAATGGAAAGTCTTCATCTAAAGTATATTAGGCAAGGGAAGACTACGTTCATGGGAGGAAATGTGGGCAGCTCTTCAATAGGAAGAATTAAGGAGGGACCTGGTCAAGGTCAACCTCAATGGCACTAATGGGAGTGGCACGAAGACCAAGGAGGAGGAGGAAGAGAACACAACTCTAGCATCAAAGGGACAACAGAAGCAACAGAGGAAGAATGACATTTTGAAGGTGAAATGTTTTAGATGTGGCGAGATGGGCCACTTTGCATCTAGTGTCCTTTGAAGCAAAAGGATAAGGATGCGAAACATGATCCTAAGGCTGCTCCAGCATAAATTGACGAAGATGAGTTTTCCATGAGTGCCCACGCATCTCTAGGAGGGAAATGGGGTGATATTGAACTATTTTCGGGAGGACTACATGTGGGAAGGATCCTGGAGGAGTCCACCTCTTTGATCAATTCCTTGTTACAGGAGCCCGAGATTCAACAGTAGCGAGATGGAATTAGTGTCAAATGATGTAGTGGGATTGTTTGGAGAGATAGATGCAGTAGCCTGAGACCAGAGACTGATTAACACGAGCAAGGTTGCCAACAATGTAGAAGTCAACAACGACACAATAGATTCAGAGGGTCAGAGACTACTTGTAGTTAGAATTCATATGGTATTATGTTGAACACAGTTAGTTCAGAAATTTTGGATGCTTTTATGTTGCTGAGTAGCAGGAATTAAAAAATGATACAATGCAGGGCTAGTAGTGGCAGTGTTAGCAACATATGTAGAGGGAGTTGTAGTACAGATGCAGCAGTGGTAGTGATAATGTCATGGGAAACAATACAGTAGCAGAAACATCATAGTGTTGGTGGTAGCAACAACGCAAAAAGGAGATGCTTGAGAGACATAGCAACATGCAGTTGGACATTGTTGTTAAAGCACCTTCCTCGCTAAGAGGGAGTGTTAGTTTTTGGTAGCATATAATGTGCTCTAGCCATGAAAATTGGTGGAAAGGCTAAGACACATAAGTTCTAAATAACCCAGAAATAGTTTGGTGAAATTCCACCCAGATTGTAGTTTATTAAAATAATTAACATTTTTAATGGGGTTCCTAAGTCTAAACTTAGGAAAATTAAAGTATTAATGGGTATTAATCAAAATATGGGTGAGAATGTTCTAGAAAGTAGATCAAGTCATGTTTTAATCTTAGACGTTGATTATATACTTAATCTCGTCTGTTGAAGTCTCAACGAGAAAAGTATAAGAAGGAGGCTTGGGGTTCATTTAGAAAGACACACAAAGAGAACAAATTGATCTGGAGTTCGATTTCTAGGGCTAGGAAGCTAAGAAATTCAAACTGAGTGATCATTCTTCAGCAGAGAGATAGGGATAGTTTGGGAATACTGGGCAGAGATGCAGAGAGCCAATAGTGGAGGTAGTGTAGTGTTAAATTTAGGTATGTTCTATGCTAGAGCAATTTATTTAAATTTTCACAGTTAGCAATCACATCAGCATTATGATAAAACTGCAGATAGAACATAAATATACAAAATGCAGAAGACAAAGCCAAGACAAGAGGACACAAGATATGGCGCGAGCCAGGGACAAACCCACAATGTGTGGGGAAACCCTTTGATCAAATCTTCTTTATCTTCAAAGTTCAGTAGAGAAAGAGAGAGAGAGTACATTTACAACAAAAGTCAATACTTTGACTTATCTAGATCTAGCATAGATCATTTCGTATCATGATGAGATCAGTTGAAGACATTCTGCTTCAACTGATTCTCAAGGTGACTCCTTCACCTATCATCGTTATGCATCTCGTCCATTTGCTGCACCTTACTGTGTAGCACCATCATGCTGCTCATGCTCCCATCATTATGCTGCCCATACATTCATCATGAAGTTGTCCATGCTCCATGTCATCATGCACCTATGCTACCCATCATGTTGTTGTTATAACTTCTTGATGCTTCATCATACAGCCATATGCGCATCAACCTTAGCTGCTTGCTATGGCTTGCAGCGTAGCGAAGCAGCTAAGCTATAGTTCCAAAATCCTCCACACAGTCCCATTGTTTTCCATATAGGGTTTGTTGTGTGATCATGACTGCGTATTAGGTTCGAACAACGTATGATCCTTTTGACTGCGTAGCCCATGACTATGTATGGATATGACCAACGTATATAGTGTCCTTTTAACCATCGTATCACTATCTATATGACTAGCGTTTATAGTGTCTTATTATCCAGCGCATCACTGTCCAGCGTTCTTCATAACCTGCGTATCAGCGTTCTTTATAACCAACGCTGGACTGCAATTCTGACTGAAGAAAATTAGGGCTGCGTGGTAAGGTATAACAACGTATATACATCCACAATGTTTTCTTTCCTTTACTGCCGCTGATTCTGCGTGATATGTTATATGACTGTGTTCCAAGATACAATCACTGTGGTATGTTATGTGACAGCGTTCCAAGATATAATGATTGCATGGTATGACAGTGTTCCAAGATATATCTTGCGTTATGATTGCATGACATATTACATGACAACGTTTCAATATATATATTGCATCAAGAACAACGTATTACATTTCTTCATGAACGTATTTATGCCCAGCATATATTCTGCGTATATAAGTCATTAGAACGTGCTGCCATGACTGCGTTATCCATTACATTGCGTGGTAAGGTCCTTTACCACTGCGGCTTTACCATATTACATGTTGTGCGTATATATCTCTTCATAAACATCGTGTCTTAGGGTTGTATGAAGATCTTCTTTGCTGCGTATAAGGACATGTGTTAGGGCTTCTACTAACTGCGGCTATGCCTCGTAGTGACTGCGTATAACAGTTTCATTTCTTGCTGCGTATAGGCTTTTCTTCCATGCTGTGTATAGATGTGAGTTAGAATTAGGGCATCATAGGCCAGCGTACATTCTCATGGTGTCTCTCTCCTGCTCCAAAAACCCAAGACGTGGAGAGGAGGAGATCACCTCAAGAATATGTGTCACCAAATAACATCGAATCCTCTTCTATTTATACCAAAAGCGAGGATGATGAATAGGCACGTCAGTTGGGCTTCTAGAGCCTACATAAGAGCTGGTCGGCTTGATAATAATTACATAAACAAAATAAATTCATATCTCCATAAATACTTATCGGAATCGGATGATCTTTGGATCAATCCTACACCTCTCGACGAGAGGGATCCAATAAAAATATCAGCTGCCATAAATAAGCCGACCCACATGAAGTTTGGCCCTAGTTGCCAATTTAACACTGCCTCTCAACTAGGGAGAACTTCATCCGGTGATCCATAAGTCCGACTGTACTATCTCGGCCATCAGTGCCCTGCACTGCTCTGCCCAACTCTGCTCAGCTCTGTTGGCTCTGCTAACTCTGCTCTGCTGGCTCTGCTCTGCTGAACTATGAAGAAGAAGAATTGATCGAGAATGTCTCATACCATTCTCCACTGACCCGAAGTCAGTCTCAGAGTGCGTACCACTAGTCCCAGACTAGTCTCAACCAACCCGAAGTCAGCGTCATAGTATGTACGACTCTCACTGGTCCCAGACCAGTACCGCAGGCTCAGAGAGTGTACTACTGGTCCCAGACCAGTCTCAACCGACCCGAAGTCAGCATCATAGTATGTAGTAATGTACGACTCTCACTGGTCCCAGACCAGTCCTGCACTGACACGAAGTCAGTCTCGGAGCATGTACCACTGGTCCCAGACCAGTCTCAGCCGACCCGAAGTCAGCGTCATAGTATGTACAACTCCCACCACTGGTCCCAGACCAGTATCATTGATCCCAGATCAATGGAGGTCATCCTAGCGTAGGGAGTACGGTAGATACAACGATGCGTCCATTGGTACTACTATGGTCCCTAACTTCATTTTCCTGCTCATTGATCAGATGAGAGGTACTTCCCATGAGTCCCAGACTGCATGGGTAGGATGCCTCGACAGGAGAACTAATCAATCCTGTCCTCACAGGAGAACACATCAATCCTGCTACAATCGCCATGGAGAACACATCAATCCAGGCCGCCATGGAGAGCACGTCAATCCAGGCCTCACAGGAGAACACATCAATCCTGCTACAATCAGAGTGCGAATCATCCTGTACCACAAGAGAGCGAATCATCTTGTTCCACAAGAGAGCGAATCATCTTGTTCTAGTGCGCACCAACCAGGGGAGGGTGAGTCACCCTGTGGTCGTATGTTGCTGCAGTAATAACCGCAAGCCCTCAGAGCTCCCATAGCTCAATGAATGCAACATGTAGGACCCTTGTACAAGGGTTTCTTGCCGACTCCAAGTCGTTTGGGAAAATCACAGATTAGATCTTTCCTCGGGGCTTTGACAAGGTGTATCAACATGCACATCATCTTAATGCGATGGAGCCTCCTTGCTCATCAACTTACCATGATGTCTATCTGCTGGAGAAATCGACAAATACGGGATTCCTCAATAATCGAATCCCACCTCTGGTTGTCACAGAGAATCACAGTGGTATTCATCATGTGTACAAACAGCTCACTGAAGAGCTTCAGCAACCAGACTGCCTCACAGAAGGCCATACTATCAGCAATATATTCAGCCTTGGTGGTGCTCAGAGTCACCGACTTCTGCTTCCTGCTCATCCAGGATATCGAGGCAGATTCCAAAGAGAAACAACACTGAGAAGTGCTCTAGTGATCTTCCACACTGCCTGCCCACTGAATAATCATGTGGTTTTATATTTCCAGCAGTGTATCTCAATTCATGAGAGATTGTGCTCTGAAGATATCTTAGAAGATTCTAGGCACCAATCCAGTGAAGCTCAACCAAATATGAGCTCACCATGCTAACTGCAACACATATGTCCAGATGGAGGTTCTCGAAGAACATCAACGCGAATGAGTTTATGAAACTCAGAGGCATTTCCCAAATCAAGTCCGACATCACTACCATATAACTTCTAAAAGTTAAGATCCTTGAGGTAGTCACAGGCTTGCAGCTTATCTTTCCACATCCAGAATCCAACTCCCTCTATCTCCTATAAATCAGAGGGTTTGCTCCTGTCATACATAGGTGCCGGTACGAGAGGTTTATCATCCACAACCTTCGAGTAATGGTTTGGATCGGTTTCACTCCTAGTGAGTCTCAGCTGCATTAGACAGCTATCAATCCTCTCATACTACGCCCGAGGTGTTTTGCTTCAAGCCATAGAGGGCTTTCTTCCACCTGTATACATGAGATTCCCTGATCATGAGTCTCAAATTCCTCGGGTTGTTCCAAGCCTGTGGACCTGCTGCATGAGGGGAATGATCCCCTTATAATATTTTCCTTCGGTACATTTCAGACATGTACCTTCATGTTTCCTTTTGAATTCAGGCATCCTAGTCACCATCTGACTCACAGACCTCCGGTGTTGAGTTAATGGACATGGTCCCCAGTGGACTTCCTGCAACTCGATACAACCCAAAACTCAAAACATCTTTAAAAGATCTATTTTCAAACACGTACCTTTGTAACCTTTGACTTCTATTTCCGAGATGGACATCAAGTTCTTCTTGCGATCAGGTACATAAAAGAGATTCTAGGGTTCCTTGCTTTCGAGGAAGAGTCGACCATTTCCTTGATGACCTGCATTACCAATCATTCCTTTGATCATTGAAGATGTCCCAGGAATGATTGTTATCTTCATCAAGAGATGGGTCCCTGCCATTCGGACACTCCTTCGCGTAACAGCCGAACTTATTTCAACAAGGCATCTGCCTTTCCTTCCACCCTTAGATCCGAACATCCCAATGAAGGGATCATTAGGAACTTCCGCTGCGCCATTCTGATAACATTCTCTGCTTTGACTTCACCCTAGGTGAATTATGAGGAACCCATTGATCCTTTTGTCTTGTCCCAACTGCCTTTGGTGATTGCTCTTTCACTCCTTCTTGGGCATTGTCTTCACCTTAGCTCTGATACCATGTTAAGATTAGGTATGTTCTATGCTAGAGCAATTTATTTAAATTTTCACAGTTAGCAATCACATCAGCATTACGATAAACTGCAGATAGAACATAAATACAAAACGCAGAAGACAAGCCAAGACAAGAGAACACAAGATATGGCGCGAGCCAGGGACAAACCCCACAATGTGTGGGGAAACCCTTTGATCAAATCTTCTTTTATCTTCAAAGTTCAGCAGAGAAAGAGAGAGAGAGTACATTTACAATAGAAGTCAACACTTTGACTTATCTAGATCTAGCATAGATCATCTCCTATAACGATGAGATCAGTTGAAGACATTCTGCTTCAACTGATCCTCAAGGTGACTCCTTCACCTATCTCGTCCATTTGCTGCCCATACATCATCGTCATTATGTTGCCCCTGCTAGTATGACTCATTGTCATCATGCTGCCTGTGCATATGCTGCCCCTGCTAGTATGACTCATTTGTCATCATGCTGCCTGTGCATATGCTGCCCCTTCCATCATCATGATCTAACCATGATCTACATCATGCTGTTGTCCATATATCATGCTGTTGCTCTAGCTGTGACTGATTATTAGATAGGTCACCTTAAACTGTCCTCATGAACAGCCTCATCACTAACCTAGTTGGGACACAAACTCTGTCCGCTACAACACCCTATTTACACCCATCAGATTCAACACAACCTCTTGATCAGGCATAATAGACTGCGGTATTATCTCCCTTGCTAGATGTTTTCAAACACTGGAATATAAGGCTAGAACTAGCCCCAATACGTACCCAACAACCCATCAAAAAGGCTCAGTCCATCCGCAATGTTTTCTGTGCAATCTGCTGCCCAAGACAGAGATGAACCTTGCCACAAATTCCCTTTCAAACAACCCAGAATTAGACTCTTGTAATGTGGCCTTAATGCTGTTCATTTTCACTTCAAAACAGTCATGAGAATGACCCTAACGTCCTTCCCTTCTTCGCTGAAGTTACCCTAACCCGCGGCCCTAAAACAAAGACCCTTCTTCTTGCCTTAAGGCTCCTTCTCTTGCTGTGGATTAGGGCATTCTTGACTGCGTATTGGAGCTCTCCAAGACATCAGATAGACCTCCTTCAATTTGCGGCTAGAGCTATCCATTTTCCTGTGGCTAGGGCATGATCCTCTCTGTGGTTATATTCACTATGGCTAGAGTATCACTGCGGCTAGGGCATCAGCTACTGTGGCTAGGGCATCAGCTACTGCGGCTAGGGCATCCTTTGTATATAGGCCAGCATATCCTCTATGTGATTTTCCTCACCAAAAACCCAAGACGTGGAGAGGAGAAGATCACACGAAGAATGTGTGTGCAAATGACTTCAAATCCTCTTCTATTTATACTAAAACGAAGAGGTTGAATGGACGTGACTATTGGGCTTCTGAGCCTACTCAAGTCGCTGGTCGGCTTGATAATAATTACATAAACAAAATAAATTCATATCTCCATAAATACTTATCGGAATCGGATGATCTTTAGATCAATCCTACACCTCTCGACGAGAGGGATCCAATAAAAATATCATCTGCCATAAATAAGCTGACCCACATGGAGTTTGGCCCTAGTTGCCAATTTAAGAACATGCAACTTTACTGCTTTCTTTTTTTATTCTTTTGTGTTTACTTTTTGATAGCTTTATTGATTTTTACTATTTTTCTATTTTTTATATTTATTTAGAGCTTTAGTAATTGTTATTTATTATTTTATTTATTATTTATTATTTATTTACTATTACTAAATTTTAATTTATTTTTTATTATTTATTTTCTTGTATTTCAAATATTATATTATATTATTATTTATTATTTTATTATTATTATTATTTATTATTTATTATTAAGGGACATTACATACTCCCCCACTTTAGGGAACTTCATCCCGAAGTTAAGTTGAATTATTTAACATTTTATTTTGTTATTTATTACTTCATGTTCACCAACACCCTCTGCTGAACTAGTATAACCAGAAAACATTGAAAGTTTCACAACACGTAGGAAATCCCAAGGAATCTCTATCCTTTTTCCCACTTTCGAAACCAGGGATAAGCCTCCCTAGTCTGTATCCTAGTCCAACGCTCGTCCTAAGGCTCGTGCTCGAGTCAAACCTCATCTACCCCAAAGTAGTCATCTGGTACAATACTCATTGACTCCAGGAATCTTGGAAGGTTGGACCACTCCCTCCACAACTAATAAAGTGCACAAGCCCAGGCATCGAAGTCCTTACACCCCTACCAGACTTCGTCATCCCAATACAATACTAGGCACCTAGCCTTGAATATCAGGCACTTGTCCTCCTCAACACGGTCCTAGAACCCTCAAGAGCTATCCATCAAGAGCTATACAAGACAAAGGAACCACTGGCATATGTAGTGTTGATTGAGTTTTCCCCCAACCCATACAATGTTAATTATTCTCCCTCGTGTGTATGGGCTCACATGAGACCATCAAATAAATCGACCCTCTCAACCCATTCGTGGAGTCGTGTTAATCGTCACACCTCAACATGCAACCATTACATTAGTTATAATCATAGTATCATAGAAAATAATCTATGTGCCCAGTCTTGCATGTCATCATGAAAACCTACATCATTGTTAATCACCACATTCTCATGTTATAAAATATGCTTGCAATTACCACATGCTTTACAGCATAATATCCTCATAAGTTACAACATCAAGATATGAACGTTAAAGACATATCATCACATAATAAATGAACCACATGTCAATATACATCTTACCACAACATCATAATCCCTATACCACATTAAGCATATCATATCCATTATAAGTGTACAATGTCATTATCACAACAAATTAACACCACATATGCACAACATCATTAACCACATGTTATTAAAACATTATACTTCAAAAATAGTTGAAACCATAGCCTCATGCATAGTAACATGATATTACAGGTTCAAATCTTCCTCACTTGTCCATGTCTAAGGAGAAGTTTTCAAATGGCTCACATAAAAATAAATTAGAAAAATGTTAACCTAGTATTTTTTTAGTATGCCTAAATAGTCGTCATAAATCCATCTTAATTTTTTTTTATCTTAACCTTTCATTGTAAATAGAGTTTCACCCCTATCTATCTATCTATCTATCTATATATTATATATATATAATTATATATATATATATAATATATATATATATATTATATATATATGTTCTCCTTAGAAATATCTTAAATTAAAAATAAAATTAATATATTTTATTTTTTTTTCTTTTTAACATAATTAAAAATAAAAAATAATTAGCAATTTTAAAAAGGCTACTTAATCAAAATCTTATCTTTAATTATAAGCATACCTCCCATGTATTTAATAATTCACCATTCTAGTTTATAAGTCTTAAGGAAAGTGGTCATAGTAAGTTTTTCTCTTTTTCTTAATTGCGTTATTTGTTTGAAACTAAATGTAATTGCTTTCATTTTTTTTTTTTTAACTAATAGGCAAACCTAACTCATATACTAATATATATATATATTATATATATATATATATAATATATCTATATATCATATATATATATATAATTATAATATATATATATATATATATATATAATATATAAATGATTAGGTTTGCCTATTAGTTAATGAGTTAGGAAAACCTCTCTCTCTCTCTCTCTCTCTTCTCTCTCTCTCTCTCTCTCTCTCTCTCATATATTATATTATATATATATATATATATATATATATAATATATATATATATATATATAATATATTATATATTATATATATATATATATATATTCCCAATTTATTTTTTTATTCCACATTTTTTTTTTAAATTAGGCTAATTCTATTACTGAAAAAATATTGTACACTGAGGCCTTAGCCTCTGCATATCCATGCCTGAGATTTGGCAAAAAACAGTAGAAATAGAGTATGGACTTCCCATAATGGGAAACCAATCTAAATCAAAAAACCAATTGAAAATTTAACTTGTTGCCCACGCAAGGGAAACCAACAATTGTGCACAATTTTTTATGAGTTCTTCAAAGTTAAACAAAAACTAACCAAGGAACCTAATACTATCAGGTTTTCCGGAACCCCCATTAATGAAGCTAGAAAGCACAATTCCAATCAAAACCTGAGAAAAAGTAGACACATGGTAGGCTGTGTGGTGGGCCATTTGGCAAACATGTGGTAAGCAAAGTGGATGACTAGGAGCAAGGCGGAGACAATGGGTGCTCCTTCACAATGAAGCACCTGTACTCCTCCATGTCGAAACCTTCCTAGTGGGAAGCCTCTATGTCATCTAGTTGCTGCACCGGTTGTTCTTCATCGATGAGACAATGATAAGGCTCCACATCTTCTTCTGCCTTTTGGTCTTGGTCTGCCTTCTTCCCCATTTGTCCCGTCTCCTTCTCAGTTTGCCACGTCCTTGCTCTGTGGGTGCTCATCTAAGCCATGTCTAAAGCTACTCTGTTGTGGCCACCACCATTAGTGGCTTGCTCCTCACTTGTTCTAGTGTGGCCACCACCATCAAAGGTCTGTCCCTCAATTTCTTGCTCCGTCTCATGAAAGTTAATGGAGATAGTGGCAGTGATGATGGGCTTGATCATGGATGAACGAAAGGTGAATTAGATGGACTGGAGATGAGTCTGAGGATTGGAAGGAGTACCCCCAGCGGGCGAAGTATGATTGGAAATACTGTTGTTGGGAGGCGAGGCAAGGGGCGTCAAATGGAGGCGGTGATGTTGAGAGTAGCCTTTGCCTCTACCACTGCGGATTTTTGGGTAGCACACTGTAATTTGCTAGGCCAGAGAGGAAGTGGGCTTTGAGACCAAGGGAGGTGGGGGAAGAGCCAATCTCCCTCTACTTCCACCCCTACGACTTCACATACGATGACACATTCTCGGCATGTTGGTTCCAAAAGTTTGAGAATTTCTTCGGAAATTGGGCTCAGAGTGATGCAGAGACTCAGTAAAATTTATGGGCAGCTTTGAGGAGGGACTAGTTGCAGAGGCCGAGTGGAAGATGAAATGGAAAGCCACGCTTTGAGTGTAGTGAATTCATGGGCCTATGTCAGTGCAACAGAGGAGGTGGCAACGCCTCCCAGTGGAAGTGTGAGAGCTATGTTTAGCAACAGATTGAGGGCAGAGGCAGAGGATGATGGAAAAGTGCAGTGGTAAGAGTATCATTGGTATTATTTTTTGCATGGAGCTGAGGTGGGTGGTTGCAGATAGGCTGGATATGGTGTCCCCTTAATTGCCATTTATGGCTATTATTAATATCAATTTTACACCAGTGTGCCAGATTACAAAGGGCCATGTGGGTTGGCCACATGCCGTTCCGTTTGGCCACCACTTCATTGTCCTTACCGAGCACCCGCATCCAGGGGAAGTGCTTCCTTGTGTACCAGGTTAGTGCAGGCTTGTAATTGAGCTTGGTCATGTAAAATATTGATTGTTCCAGATT
The DNA here is from genome assembly GCA_000404065.3 of Pinus taeda. Classification (NCBI taxonomy): domain Eukaryota; kingdom Viridiplantae; phylum Streptophyta; class Pinopsida; order Pinales; family Pinaceae; genus Pinus; species Pinus taeda. The sequence continues at coordinate 66,918 of APFE031685116.1, read as the reverse complement.
GTAGGACCTTATCATGTTCAACTCCTATGTTTGTCAAAAGATCGGCCACCCTGTTGTTTTCTCTTTTGACGTGAATGAAGGTGATAGCTAGTCTATTTTTCATCCATTGCTCTATTAGTTCGAGCCTGGCTACTAGTCTCTAGCTGGTAGTGACTCTCAAAGCTATGGTTCCCAATTGTATTTGGATAACCATGTAGATCAGTATTTGGGAGTCCCATTCTCTTATAATAGGATGAAAATTGTGTTGATGCGCTAAGTTCATACCTTTCCACAATCCTTCTAGTTCTATAGAGTTATTTGTGTTATATCCTATTGAACCAAAGTATATTAGCAATGGTTGACCTTCTTTATCTATGAAAATTCCACCATGTCGAGCTTTACCTGGGTTGCCTTTTGAGGCCCCATCAAAATTTAGTTTGATCACATTTGTTGGTGGGGGGTTCCAATGTGATGGCTACTTGTGGATAATGCTTGCATTGTTGGGATGAATTTGAACCTGTGGGAGCTTTAATTTCCAGTTGTTCCATATGCTCTGTTCTTGTGCTTGAGTGGGAAAGTCCTCAACACTCCATTATTAGAGAGCTAGGGTTTTTTGAATATTCTGAAATAAATTGATCCAGATGATCTCCAAAGTAGTGCTTTGATTTTTGAAAATTCTTTTTTCTCCTTCCTTCCAAATTGTCCAAAAAAGGAAGCCCAGGAGTATTGTCCATAGCATAGGGGGCCAATTGTAGACTGTGCCTTTGATATACCCTAATATTTTGCATGGTGTCTAACATCTGAAGGTGAGTTTTTCCCATAATTGATTAGCCATGTAGCAAGAGTCCATGAGATGTTGAATAGTTTCTCCTTGTTTTTGACAATAACGACAATAAGAGGGTCCCTAGAATCCTCTTTTAATTAAATTGTCCCAAGTGAGACTTCGTTGATGATAGAGCAACCAAGTGAAGGTAGAGATTTTGGGCCATATTCTTGTAGTCCACAGATGAGTCCAAGCAAGATCAACTGGTTCCTATGTTTGGAGCATCAACTTATATGCTTCTTTTGTTATGTAAGTTCCCCTTGGGGTGTAGCCCCATCTCAAAACATCTTTTCCGTTAGTACATCTAATTTTCCTGTTGGTGAGTTCTTTGTGTAGATATGAGTTATAGGCTTCAGTTTCAAGCTGTATTATCTGTTCAATAGGTTTCCATTGCCTAAAGTATTGATTGGTACTTTGAGTCCAGTAGTGTGCTACATGGTCAGTCTGGTTGATGTTGTTTCCATCAATAGGGTGATGGATTCCTACAGATTTTGGCCTCCATTTCCAAAAAGCCATCCAAAAATGCGTAGTTTTCCCATCATATATCTCCCAAAAGTTGTCCTTTGTATTAGCTCTCTATGTTGTTTTGCTGCATTCCAAATTAGAGATCTTGTGCCTGTTGTGGTGATTCTAATCAACTCTTCCTGCGAATGATTGTTCACATATTTTGCAGTCCATATTTGCGCCCATGGCTTCTGTGGGGTTGAAACCCACTGCCACCATATTCGTGCTCCCATTAATGTTTTACTGTGTTGCAGGTCTCACAATCCTAGACCCCCCTACTTTTTTGGGGTGTAGAACGTGACCCATTTTACTAATTCCCATTTATGGTTTTGCTCTATGGAGCCCCATAAAAAGTTGTGTTGAAATTTTTTTATCTTTTTCAGTGCCCATTTCGGTGTTGCAAGAACTAAGAAGAGATAGAGAGGCATGGATTGTAAAACTACTTTTATCAGAATGAGCCTACTTACCATGTTGAGAGTTCTATAGGTCCAAGACGATAAGCGGCTTTCAATTTTCTCAATGAGTTGTTGCCAAGATGCATGCGTTAAGGTTGAATCTATCAGTGGAGGGCTCAAATATTTAGATGGAAGTTTAACTTGTGAGAATCCTATGATTCTGGTGATTATTCTTTGAGTGGTAAGAGGAGTGTGGAAAAAGAAAATTTGAGATTTGGCAGTATTAATGGTGGTTCCCGAGGCCCTTGAAAAGTTTTCTAGCAGACCTTTGAAGGTGTGGGCTTCACTGACAGAAGGATTTCCGAATAACATATTGTCATCAACAAATTTTTGATGAGTTATAACAGAGGTTCCATGGGCAGAGATGCCTCTGAGGTTGTGAGATTAAACAACATTCTTTATAAGGTGACCGAGACCTTCTACCATAATAATAAAGAGGAAGGGGGATAAAGGGTCACCTTGACAAATTCCTTTGGATGGGGAGTAGGGTTTGGAGGGGATTCCATTAATTAGGATGGAGTATAAGGGGGAGGATATGAGATTCATAAGCCATCTAACTGAGGTTGGGCTAAAGATGAAGGCACTCAGCATGTGTTTTATATAGGACCAACTTAGTTTGTCAAAAGCTTTAGAAAGATCAATTTTAAGAAGCATACCACCTTGTTTGTTGCAGGTTAAGGAGTGAATGATTTCATGAGTCAATATGATGCCATCCAAGATTTGACATCCTTCAACATAGCCAGATTTTTCCAATGAATGAGAAGAGGGAGAAGCGGTTTAAGGCAATTGGCAATGACTTTAGAAATGATTTTGTATATGACATTGCATAGAGCGATGGGCATGAACTTCTCCGGAGTACTCGGCTGATCTTCTTTGGGGATGAGAGCTATGAATGTCACATTGAGAGAAGGAAGTAGCCAATGCATAGCCTGTGATTCTTCTACCACATTCCATACTTCCTCTTTGATTAAATCACAAAAAGGATGGTAGAAGTTAGAGGTGAAGCCATCAGGCCTTGGAACCTTCCCATCTTTCAATTGATATGAAGTTGATTCTACTTCCATCAAAATAATCAGTCGCAGCAAGAGCTGATTGTGATCCTCTATTGTAATTCTAGGAATATGCTGGAGTATTTCATTTATTGCAAGTTGTCTATCTCTAGGTGGATCTTGATTATTGTTTTGAAGTGATTAGTGATCTCCCTCTCAATATCTTCCTGTTTCTCCATTCTCTCTCCGTGAGGATTTTGAATATGTGAGATGGTGTTATTCATTCTTCTTTGGATAGTTGTTCGGTGAAAGAATTTGATGTTTCTTTTTCCTTCGTTTAGCCATCTGATTCTTGACTTTTGTTTCCAGATCATTTCCTCCTGTTTCCTTCTTTCTTCCAATTCTGTGAGAAGAGCTTGTTCTTGACTTGCTAAATTCTCGGTTCTACCTACTGTAATCATTTTTCGATGTAGCTCTATCATACTTTGCTCGAGCACTTTTTGGTCTTGATTTTCCTTTTGATATGCTTCAACCTCTGTTGGAATTTATACATAGTGGAGCCGCCAGTGGGAATAAAGCTCTCCCAAGCTGATTTGACCATATTTTTGAAATCAGGGTGAGTCAGCCAAAAGGTTTCAAATCTAAATGGTTTCATATTTGAGTTTCCACGATCCTTCCATTACAAGGAAATAGGCCAGTGATCTGAGTCAACAATGGGGAGTATTGAGGTGGTAATATCACCTCTTAGATGTACTGAGTTATCTGAGATAAGGTATCTACCCAACTTGGATGAGATTTGTTGAGAGCCCATCCTTTTATTATTCCATGTGACAATACCATTATCAAATGGTAAATTAATTAGCCAGTTATTTTTGAATGTATTCTTTGAAGCTGTTGCTTTCATTGTCTAGCTTCCTTCTACCTCCTAGTTTTTCCTCTAGCCGAGTGATCATATTGAAGTCACTTCCTGTGATCCAGAGTGGATGTGTTCTTGTGGAATTGAGAATTCCTAGCGATTTTAGCAACATATTCTTTTGCATAGTATCTTTAGGGAGGTATAAATTTGTCAAGTGACTATGTATATTGGTTCGAATGAGTTGAAAAGTGACTTCGATAAAATGATGAGAAGCATGGAAATCTATAAGGGAGACACGCTGCGTATTCTAGGCTATAGCAAACACCCCCGAAGCTCCTGTTGCATCTGCCATGACAGTTTGGCATCCCGACCAGGCTTTGGATAAAATGGAAGCTAATGTGATAGTATTACATTTTGTTTCCTGGATAAAGAAAATATGTGGTCTTTCATGCTGTATCATGTTCTTTATCATCCTATATTTCCTGGGACTATTAAGTCCTCGAATATTCCATGAGATGAGCTTCATGGTTGACCAGTAGGTAAGGATATGTAGTATTTTGTCAACTTGGAGAAACTTCGGGACTCCACAAGCATTTCCCCAATGAGGATGGTGCATTGTAAATTTGTCTTTCTACCTCTTTTCTTCCAATCTTTGGTAATGTGTTTCCTATCCCAGTTTCTTCCTTGTTGTATGCCCAGTGTGTTGTGCTGGTGCACTCTGGAGAGTACTACTTCTAGATTTTCAAGTTACCTGTTTGGTATTTTGTTGAACTCTTTCTTCTTGCATGCTTATTCTAGACTAAAAATGTCTAGGTCCCCTAGATCAAAGCTTTCAGGTTTTTCTTCCATGAGACTTTGTTGACTGCTCTCATCCATGTGGTGGGTTGTATTGAGTGGGTCTATCAGCAAGTTGTCAATGTCCATTCCTTTTGCGAACCAAAGGGCTTTGTTATGATATTGAAGGGATATGGGTTGCGAGGTTGTTGGTTGCGGATCTGAGTTATTTGCTAATGATGGTTGACTAGCATCATTAGGTTAGGTACATCAAAAAGTTTGGTGGATGGAACAAAAGTTGTCTTAGCTATATTGGAAGGATCTGATTCTTGCATATCTAGGTTTTATAGAAGGTCAAAACTATTTCTGGGGGATGGTATTATATTTTTTGGTGCAGTAGGTGGTTTTTTATTATGCTTCTTTCTATTAGCTACTTTGGTAAACCCTTCCGCATCAGATTTTCCCCCATAGTTTGTAGATTTAGGAGGGGCATTTAGAGGACAATCACAGAATAGATATCCATGGGTGTGGCATTTCCTGCATGTAAATGGCACATGTTCATAATCTATGGGTTGAATCCATTCAATGTCATTTTGAACGAGACTTACCAAATCCGTGAGTGCCTATTCGAGTTTCATATAAACGCAGATGCGAGCATATGAGGTGTACCGACAAAGCTTTGTTTCCTCTACAGCCTTTATGAAGTCTCCTAGCCAATTTCTAATAGCTTTAAGTGATTCTTCATCCAAGTATTCCAAAGGTAAGGAATACATGCGAATCCATACTAGTGCCCAGTTGAAGTCTTCCTTGTCTGGATTGAATCTTTCTATCTAGTCTAATAGATATAGACTGGCTTCATTGAAGAAATAGGGTCCTCCATCTAGAATTTGATTTCTGTCTTCAATGCAGTTGAAGATGGTTGTAAAAAAACCTTTGGGGCCTAGCTGTAGGCTAACATGTCCCTTGTGCTTCCACTTTGAGGTTATCCATCCTTGAAGAGCTTTTTCGGTGGGCCAGTAGCCTATAAATTTACCTATCAGTGCATGGTATTTCATATGTTGTATTTGTGCATTGATTCTGTGACTGGATAACTCAGTCTTACATCGTTCCATTGCAATGGGCTTGCAAGTGGAAGATGATGCCTTCTTTGGTTTTTCTAGGATTATTTTCTGTTTCATTGTTCAGATCTGCTTGTTCATTCTTCTCTTGCTACTGCAAAGGCTATACCGATGGCTGTTCTGCGCTTCCAGTTGAGGGTTGTTCATTTCCATCCCCAGGTGGCCGATTTCCATTGTTGCGGCTTGTGGGGGGAAGCCCTATTGCCTCCCCCATCGGGAAGTTCATTGGCTGTTTCTACCAGATCCGCCAGACCCTTGCTGGCAGTAGTACTGCTTAATCCTAGGAGACTGCTTGCTCTGTCTCTGCGCTGTGTAATGGTTTGTCAGAAACCCTTGACCGTCGTTTTCCTCTGCTCACTAGCTCATAGCTTTCGTTCTCTTTTTTTTATTCCACATTATATAAATGAATTATTATTATTATTTCATATAATTTTCACTTTAAAAACAAGTAAAATAAACAATATTAAAAATATTCTCTGGAACAATAACATAACTTATATGACAATTTATTCATGTTCAATATAATCATCAATTATTTTATGTTCAACAATTATTAACAAAAATATAATAATTTATATCATTACTATATTAACATTATATTAATAAAAACATTAACCATAGGAATAAGAGAAATTTACCTTCTAAAGTGTTCTCTCCATGGGAACTATTACATATAAGTTTATTTTATCATGCATGCCAGAAATATTTTTGAACTCAACCTAGCACTATAACAAACCACGACACCATGTTCACTAAACATAAATGAGGGATTTTGTAACACTGGTCTTCCGCTCAAAGGAGAAGATCTATAAATAAACTTAACCTAAAAAGTCTTTTGCAATTGGATAGATTTGCCATGAAACATGACGGAACTTGAATCTTGCAATGAATTTTCTGCATTCTACTCATCACATTAAATTATCGGTGGCCTTTTTGGTTTCCCGCTATCAAAGTAGGATTAAAATACTCTTTTTTTTTAATGGATTTATCTAAGGAGAAATGCGGTGTTCGGACTGTTGTTTGGTCAGTAGTTGTGCTTTCAAAAATTCCAGTCTAATCTCTCCTAAGTAAGTCATTCTATGTATAATGATTTTTCGATCTCCGCTAAATCATTATATATATAATGTTTTTTTTAGTAAACTTACACTGTCAGCAGTTGAAAAAAAAGACTTTACATGTTGTACCATAATCCCCGAACTTTATTTATTTAGGGATAGAATCATATGATGTATTAATTTTCCTTTTAATTACACGGTGAATCGGTAACTGTTAGACCTAATCTAGGGGAGACCCAGCATCAAACCTCATCGCTGCTAAAAGGTAGTGGGCTTGGCCCGTTTCGGTTACTACTCAGACGATGAGCTACGACCTTGCTCGGGATCGAAACGACGAGCTACGACCTTGCTCGGGATCGAACACAACACCTATCCGTCATGACGAGGCCGACTTTACCATATGATGCATTAACTTAATTAAGGGAAAACCCCAAACTTAAATACAGAGAAAAAGTTGCTTGTACCAATCTTAATAATACAAGAATATAAAAATAAATTAAAGTTTCATTATTTAGATCTTCAAAATAATATTCTATAATATTAAATATTTTTTTTTGAGCTATATGGTTTGACGATTTGACATTATAGCTCTATTTTCCTTTACCTCCCACGGTCTAGATAACTTGTAATATAACATACATAAAACTGAACTTGTATACCAACCATTTTATGTAATTTGATTTATATGTGACAACATGGAAATAGTTAGGAAATATTTTCGGAAAAATGCCCTTGTAATGAAAGGGAAGAATATTACCCACGTCAAACTCAAACAAAATTTTTTTTGTCCTCCACCATGAGAAAGATGTACGATATTCATCTCTACGAGGAGTAGGCAGCGAGATCAAACCCTAGTCTGGCAAGTGTTTGGGAATCAAGACATTGTTGTACTCAACATTATTTTGCCTTTCTGAAAAAAATTTAGGTGTCCATGAAAAGAAGAGTATGTTAAAATCCGAAATGGCAGCAATTAGTACTCAACCACATGGTTACCTACATAAGTTAAAAGAATTAATTACATAAATAAATTATGGATAAATCTAATCAAGTATTTTTTTCAAATTTTTATTTATAGGTTACACAAAGTGGAAACTAGGTCTAATATCATATGTAACTGTCTCGAAATAAAAACATGTAATTAATTAGATTAATCATGCGATTTATAATCAACGCAAAATTTATCAACTAATTAACATCAAATTCAAAAATATGAGTAGATACAACTTACCTATGCCAATGATGTTTCTCACTGATTTCAGGGTTGAATACTAGTTGAATTCTGCTAACTGCAACAAAGTTTTAGGGACAACTCTCCACCCAACCGTAGGCTCAATTGCACAAAATCTTGTTACAACTCGTCACCCACGAGCCCTCAATCAACGTACTACTTCCACGGAATCCTTTGTGTCATAACACTATTCTCCCAAGAGAATGGATGATGGAATCATGGAATAATGGAATGTCTCTCATCTTCCTCATCATCTATTAAATAGAGCAAATATTGCAAGGGAAACCATAATCACACACTCCATGTGTCAACATGCAACTTTACTGCTTTCTTGTTTTATTCTTTTGTTTTTACTTTTTGATAGTTTTACTAATTTTTACTATTTGTATGTTTATTTTTATTTATATTTATTTATATTTTTGGTATTGTTATTTATTATTTTATTATTATTTATTATTTATTTACTATTACTATTTTTATTTATTGTTTATTATTTATTTCTTGTATTTTTATATTATATATTATTATTTATTATTTATTACTTTATTATTATTATTATTTATTATTTATTATTTAAGGGACATTACACATAGCTTTGGAAACTTTACTTCCTTTCATATTCTAAGGCCCTACACTTAGGCTAGTGTAGGTGAGAAGAACCCTAAAAAATATAAAATTCTAGGCGATTTTAAATTAACGGTGTATTCTAAAGCTATTCTTTTACTCAATGGGTGATGAAGGTGAAACTTAATGTGTTGCGACACAACTAAAAATCTTAATGCGTTCTAAAATACAAAAGAAAATTTCAATTTCGATGAAATTCTATTTAGAGAAAATAAATATTTTATTTGATTTTTTTGAGAAATGAAATGCAAAAGCTCAGAACTTTTCCAACTTCTTAAAGTAACCAATTTCACTCTTTTGTAATGAAAATGCGGTAAACAAACTAATTTCCAAATATCGATAATCATGAAAATAAACTAAAACACTTTTACTCAATGGTGATGAGGGTGGAACTTATGGTGTTGTGACACGACTTAGAATCTTAATGCATTCGAAAATGCAAAGTAAACTTTCAATTTTGATGAAAGTCTAATTAGAGAAAAGAAAGAGTTTCTTTGATTTTTTTGAGAAATGAAATGAAAAAAATCACCACTTTTCCAATTTCTTAAAGAAACCAATTTCACTATTTTGTAATGAAAATGCAGTCAACAAACTAATTTTCAGATTTCCCTAATCGTCAAAATAAACTAAAACACTCTTTTCCTCTAATCACTCAAAACTTTCAAGCACAAAGATATCAATAAAGAAGGTTGGCGAAAAGACATATTCTCTTATGAATGGTTTGATTTAATGATAATAACAATGTAATCGCAAATTTTTTCCCAAGATGAAAGCAACAACTTCTTTTATCAAGAAAAAATAACTATAATTCTTTCAGAAAAGCACAAGGTCTTCAAAAACCCCAATTTGCAATTCAAAGGTATTTTGAGCACAAATAGGCAATAACTAAGGCTTAACCAGTGTATTTGGCAGAACAAACTAAGAATATCATTTACAAAAAATATATTCAAACTTGTTTTGATCAATCAGAAAATCAATCCGACAATATTTAAATTACACCTAAAGTCTCTAAAAAGTGAAAACAACACAAAAATTAACACATGCTAAAAAATCTAGGAGTTCAAACCATATAATCTTACTCTTCATAGAGATCAATATTTACTAGTTGGTGATGAAATTGAACATCAAAGAGATCATGGTAAAACGTTTTATAGAAAATGAGCATTTGGAACCAATTACCTTGATAACCTACTTAATGAAACAGTATGGTGCAAGTAAATCTACTGTAAACCATCTCAAGCAAAGATTATCCTTGAAAGAGTCCAAGTGAGTCTAACCAACGACTGTTCCAAGTACAATAGGACCTTGCCTCTGTCGTCAGTTTAAGTAGAGAACTATTATTATAATCATTAAGTTCACCAAATACAATAATTTTACATGGGGGCACAGTCGTAAATCATATGTACACACAAGGATAGAGTAAAAAGCTCAATCCCCATGAAGGCTCCTCTAAATGATCATTTGGAGGTTTACTTTCAAGTGACTCCAGGTACCTTTCGGTACCATTGTAATACATGTAAATCACTATATCTTGGCCAATGAAGTGGGTACAATCACTTCACCAGTTTCGACATGATCTCGTGCTTAACTCATGTATAAGAAGAGATACCTAGAGAAAACCAGGTAATTGGATTTTCTCTCCCTAACTCAAGATTCTATTTTCCATTTGTAGCTTTGGAAAGTTTACTTCATTCCCTATTCCAATGTCCTACAGTCAAGCTACTGTAGATGAAAAGATCCATAAAAAATATAAAATTTTAGGTGAATTTTCATTAACACTGTATTATTAAGATATTATTTTACTCAGTGGGTGATGAAGATGAAACTTATGGTGTTGCGACACAACTCAAAATCTTAATGTATTCTAAATGCAAAAGAAACTTTCAATTTTGATGAAATTCTATTTAGAGAAAAATAGAGTTTCTTTGATTTTTTTGAGAAAATGAAATGCAAAAACTCACAACTTTTCTAATTTCTTAAAGCAACAAATTTCACTATTTTGTAATGAATATGTAGTCAATAAACTAGTTTCCAGAGTTCCCTAATCATCAAAATAAACGAAAACACTTTTACTCAATGGGTGATGAAGGTGAAACTTATGGTGTTGCGACACAACTCGAAATGTTAATGTTGTTGGGCATGGGATCCCCCAAGGAAGGTTTTGGGGCTTAGAGCCCAAGTTTTGACTGAGTCTAATGGAAGGAGTTCGTGATTTGTGGGCGTAGAGTGTGAATATTGTAACTGAGTCATACATTTTTTTGTCCTTACTTTTGGAATGTAATGCTTGCTTGAGAGTTCTACCCATGGTTTGCGGACCATGGGATTGTATAAATAGAGTGAGGCTCTAAGTTGTAAAAAATATCTAATAGAAAGTAAGTGTAGATGAAGATGAAGCATTGAGTCTGAGTCGAAGTGTAAAGGCATGTCTTTGGGTCATAGAGTAGGGGAAGGCTCTATAGCTGAGTGTGTAGAGGCCTAGTAGTCCGCAGCTAAGTGCACAGACCCCTGTAGCTAAGTGTGTAAGGTGAGCCGGGTCTATAACCACTGGAGATTTAATAAAGAGAAGTTTCTTATCATTTGGTGTATCTTTTCTTGTTTTTTGCATTAAAGTATATTGGGTATGAATTTCAATTTTTCTCTTTATATGTTGTGCAAACCTATATGAATGTGTTGAATAAGTGAACATAAGATAAGCATCTGCTTATGTGAAGTTAACTCTTATAAGGAATATAAGTAAGATCTATGGTATAACTTGGGGAATTAGTTGCCTTAGTAGTGCGAAAGCACCGCAGTCCATGGTTAGGGCTGCACGAAGATAATTATAACCAATTACGAAGGTAACATAGGTCAGAAGGGTGCACAGAGTAACCTTCGTGAAGCTAGTTCAACATTAGACTAAAGTGACACCTTAGACATCTCAAGGGTGAAGCAACTTGGTTCTAGCACCCCCCCCATACTGCTTCAGGTGAGACCTCAGTCCACGCTCTATAGGCTGTTGCTGAAAGGGCCACTAGTATAGGAATTTTTTTGGCTAATTAACTCCAAACCTGGGTCAGGCCCCACCAAGCCAACAAATGGTTTCATTTTGGGACTGGAATCTACATAGAGATCTCTGATGTCACATCAATAGAATCCAACTAAGAGGGAATCAAAGGCTAGATTGACAGGAGAATTCATGAGTTCGTAGTGTAGGAGAACAAGAATCCGCAATTCACAAAAGAAGAGTGGTTATACTGCTACCTATACACAAAGATCCACGAAATGTTTTTCATGTCATTCCCTACTGAGTTGTACAAGTGTATTGTAAATCTAGAAGACAACCAAGGAAGGTAAGCTTGACAGACCTATTGTCCGGACCCCAAAGTTGGTGCACAGATTGGAAGCATCAGAGGATAAGATCACAAGCATTGTGGATCACTGACTTGATCATATTATAGGAGGATTTAACACTGAGTTTGTGGTAGATACTTCGGTCAGCTATAGCGAGGTAGAGTGACACCTTCTCAAAGGACCACAAGTTAAGTATATAAAGTCTCTAAAAAATTAGATTAAAATGCTATTGTGCAAAAAGCAGATTATGCAGTTATAATGATGTTTGGGGGTAGGGGAACTGGAAGAATTTACAGAAATGAAGGAAGTGCAAAAATAGAGACTAACCATTTGATTTCACCTCCGCGAGGGGACAAGGAAGAGCTTGCAAAGGTATCTCCATGCAGTGTGATCAATTCGATAAGGCAAAGGATTCTGTGCATACCACCCCCACCCACACAACTACCAGTTTCACCGTCATCACCTTCTTGTTTTCCCGTACCACCTCCACCACCACCGTGTTTTAATATGGAAAGCTCATTAAAGTTTCCTATGTTCAAGGTTGTGGGAAATGAAGGTCCAGACCAGTTTTGGTTCATTGTAAAAGGTGTATGGGAAGCACAGGGAGTCACAAATGATGCTATCAAGAAGGTGAGATTAGTTAGCACTCTATAGGATCACGCGTTAACCTGGTACATTAAGCACTCAAATGATAATATGAACGCGGGAAGCGTGGTTATCCATGTTGTGGTAACTAGGGAGTTTAGTAGACCAAAGTCAGAAGCACAGTCAATCATTGGGTTCAAAGAGATCACAATGCTACCAAGCGAGACTCCTTGGGAGCTGGATCAGAGGCTGAAGTGCATGATTCACAAGTCTAACATGACTCTGATGGTTGGATAACACCACAAATGGCTTGTAGCATCACGATTGCCACACTTGAGGAACACGTTGTCACAGCAAAGGTTAACAACTCAAGCAGAAGCTTTAGAGATTGGAATGAGGTTGCACAAGACCCCAATACAGGATCCTAACTGGGGATTTCAGTAGATCCATGTGCAGTTGAAAAACTTATGCCTTGAGATGTAGAGTCTGAAACAAGATAGGACCGTTCGAGCACGCAAAGAGGTGTGGTGTGTGAAATGCAAAGGTCAAGGTCATGATAAAGACCACTTCTTGCTATTTTTGAATTACCTCGCAAGAGGATGACCAATGCCATTAAGACTGGAAGTGCAATGTGCAATGCCTTCTCTATGGTGCACGATTTGTCAAATAGGAGGAAAGCATGCTATAAACAATTGACATTTGTTGCAGCAGTACATGCAAAATTCACAATAGTTGTTCTGTAATTTATGTAGATCGATGGGACATGATGAGAAGACATGTAGAAGTTATAGATAATGATTGATATAAATCCTACTTATAGGTTTCAAGCTGAAACACAGCCCCTAGACCAGGGTGTAGAGATGGTGCGAACCAGATTCCAGGGGTGCGGACCAAGTCGAGGTGGAGGAGGACCTAGGAGAGTTCATAGAGAACTGATATGTTATAATTGTGGAGGGCTAGGGCATTATTCTTGCAATTATATGAATCTGACAGATCCATCATGTTTGTATTGTACTTTGTTCAATCATGAGATGGAAGATTGTCCTATGCTGATAGATAGGATATGCGAAAAGGGAGCGCTATGACCTACCCCAACTCAGAACATGAAAATGATGAGGTCTGAGCCACACGAGGAAGAACCTAATGTGAATATTGTGTTTCAAAGTGGAATTATGAAGGGAGATGATAAAGGAAATCGACCAGAAGAAAGTACTTGGGTTTGCAAAGCTTTGATGAAGGAAGCAGAGTTTGATTTGGAGCACGATCGAGAAACTTTTATGGAAGCTACGAAGATCTTCGTCGATGCCTCCACTCTAGGGAGAAAAGACAGACTGGAGCTGGAAACGGACCCATCGATGCTCACGATATTCCTAAAACATGTATGAAGCTAATGTGCAGTAGTAAGGTGGTAAAGGGATTTTAGGAACTCAATAATAGATGTGTTGGGATTGTGTAAGGAGAACCACGTGTAGTTTGGAAGATCGGATAGCATAAGACCAGAACAGGAAGAGAAATGAGGTTAACCGCATAGAATGGGGAATACAAGATGGCCCAAGTAATTCTGGATTTAGGGTCGGACGTGATTGTCCTGCCGAAGAAGACGTGAGAATGCATGGGGAAGCCAATCCTGTAGTGGTCTCCTATCCAATTGCGCATGGTGAACCAATAGAAGATAATTCCCATGGGGCGATTGTAGGGAATCATAGTGGATATTGAAGGAGTGAGCACACTAGCCGACTTTGAGGTGATAGAGATTGTGGATGACAACAATCCCTACCCCGTGCTCTTAGGAATTGATTGGGCCACTAACATGAATGGGGTGAGTAACCTGAAGAAGCACAATATGATTTTTGAGAAGAAGTCTCTACGCGTAGTGATACCTTTGGACCCTACTGAGGGATCATGCTACACTGAGCCAGTGCACGACTATGAATGTGATGGTGACTTAGATTGCATATACAAGATAACTGCACCATAAAAAGACTAGGTAAATCCCACTACAGACAGATGAATTTCATGGGAGTGCGAAAGATCCTGAACTTCAGATTCAGATGAGGAGATAGAGCGATGGTAGAATAAGTTGCATGAGGTAACCACACTTAACTGTAATATGATGACAAGATCACTATGATGTGTATTAATGGAAATGAGAGATCTACTTACTTATGATGGATTAGGTGAGGTAGATTCTTTCTTAGACAGATTTGAGAGAGGTGTTTCAGAGAAACAACGTTTTGAATCCTTGAATTGGGTACTACGGACTACACTTGTGCGGTGGTGGGGTACGCATAAAGGAAACTTTGATGACTAATGCACATGTAAAAGGATGATGCGCACATAGTTTGGAAAGCGTTCAGTACGATTCACAGATAAATACGATGGGAAGGATGATCTGTGCATGCATTTGGCTAAGTAGATATAAGCCTATGGGGAAAAGCCACAACCAGAGTGGGTGCGCCTATTCTATCACACTCTAGATGTTATATCGATGAACTAGAATATAGAAACAAAGATTTTCCATGAGAGGAATGAATGGGATGTTCTATGTGAAGGATTTGTGATGACCTTTAACTTTGATGATGGATGGGAGAGTATTAATGAAGTGCTACAAGAACTAATGGAAAACATCTTTAGAATGCCACAGGAGCAGGTAGCATTGACTCAGCTTAACTGGGCTACCCAGTTAACTTGTGCACTAGAATATTATAATGTAACTGCTGAGGAAGAGGATGAAGATCTGAGGAACATTGATATTCTAGAGATAGAAGGCTAGTGCGAGGTTCAAGGACCACAAATTGAGAACCTTGACATAACTGCACTAGTAAAGAGTTGGTAGATAAACATTGGTACAGTGGCAGAACCAAAATTTGTGAAAATTGGGGACCAATGGGATGTTGCAACAATAGATAAGGTCACTGAATCACTCCTCGAGTATCAGGACTTATTTCTGACCAAGTTCATGGACTTAAAGGGAATAATTAGAGACTTATGAGTAATGAGGATCATGTTAAAACCTAACACGAAGCCAGTAAAGGAGAGACCATATCACGTAAACCCAAAGTACAAGGAGAAGGTCCACACAGAGTTAGATAATATGCTCATGACAGGAATTATTGAGCCCATCGAAGAATTTGATTGGGTAATTCTGATGGTGGTACATGAAAAGAAATTGAAGGGTGAAATAATAATATGCATAGATGTGAGAAAATTGAATGATGCATGCATCCATGATCCATTCTCAACCCCATTCACAGATGAGGTATTGGACAATGTAGGCGGCGAAGAGGCATATTATTTGACCGATGGGTTCTCGAGATACCACCATATGAGGATCGCGTTAGAAGATATGATAAAGACAAGCTTTGCAATTGAGTGGGGTTTCTTTCAATATACAGTCATGCCTTTTGGATTGAGGAACACGCCAGCTATCTTTTCGCTCGTTGTTGTTGTGGCGTTTAGGGAATATATTCATAAATTCTTGGAGGTCTATTTTGATGATTGAACTATATTCGAGATAGTTAGGAACCATCTAGAGAGCCTACGCTTCATGCTGGATACATGCCAAAGATACCAAATTGTGCTCAACTTCAAGAAATGTACGTTTCTTGTTCCTTTTGGGAACCTGTTGGGGCATGTGGTTTGTAAACAGGCGCTGATGGTAGACCCCGCAAAAATTACGGTCATTCTAAATTTGGAAGCACATCGTAGTGTGAAAAAGTTGTGCGCTACTTTGGGACAGACTGGGTGCTATAGAAAGTTTATCAAGGGTTATGCTTAGATCATCGCGCCGATGGAAAAACTACAAAAGAAGGATTTCACGTTCTGCTACGACAACAATTGTAAGAAAAGCCTAGATATATATTAAAGCAGAATATGGTTACTACATCAATTCTTGTCTTCCCGAACTAGAAGAAAGAATTTCATGTTCATGTGGACGCATCATGTCTAACACTAGGGGCCGTACATACACAAGAGGATGGAGAAGGATTGGATCACGCTAACACGTTCGCGAGCCGCAGATTGTATAAAGCAGAAGAGAACTACTCCACCATTGAATGCGAGGAACTGGCTATGGTGTACACGCTCAAGAAATGTCACCACTATTTGCTAGGGGGACACTTCAAGATGTACATAGATCATTCTGCGCTAAAATACTTGGTCAATAAGCTTGTGTTGGGGGGGGCATATGGAGGTGGCTCTTATTGTTCCAAGAATATGCTTTCGATGTTGTTGTGAAGCTTGGGCAGTTGAACACAGAACTGGATCACTTGTTGCACATTGAGACAGGGGAGGAACCTACCAATTTGGAGGAAGGACTGCCTGAAGTTCAACTCTTTGTGCATAGAAAATGGACACTTTGAAGATGTAATCCACTTTCTAACAACTGGAACTACACCAGAACGTTACTCTATCTAGTAGAAAAAGGAACTAGTGGTGCGCGTGACAAACATTTCTATCATTGCAGGGCATTTGTATAAGATGGGGAATGGTGACATACTATGAAGGTACGTACCAAATTTTGAACGAAGCAGTATGCTCGAGGATGCTGATGGTGGCCCTGGGAGAGGTCATTACATAGGAAGAGAAGCCACACAAAATATTCTTCACGCAGGGTTGTGGTTTCCGACCCTTCATCAGGATTCAAAATCATATTACAAGGCATGTGATGTATGTCAAAGAATGGGAAAGCCATTGCAGAGGGACAATATGCCTTTGAATCTGCAAATGTCATTGCATCCCTTTGAAAAGAAGGCAATTGACTTTGAAGAACCCATAAAACTACAAGGAAAGACAGGCGTGAGATATATTATTACTGCAATTGAATACCTAATGCGTTGGGCATAAGTGCAACTAGTAAAAGATTTCACAGTTGCAAGGGCCGTGATGTTTTTGTTTGAGCTTGTACTGACACGATTCGATTGCCTAAAGATCTTAATGAGTGATCATGGTACACATTTCCTAAATGAAACGATCAGTGTGCTGACGGAAGAGTTTCAGGTGTATCATCAAAAAAGCATGCCATATCACCCACATGCTAATGGGACCATAAAGGCGTTTAACAAAGTATTGGAGACCACGCTGAAAAAAGTATGCAATGCGTAGCGAAGTGATTAGGCGACGCATGTCCCCACCATGATATGGGCTTATAGGAGAACATGCAAGAAACTGATGGGACAAGTGCCTTTCAGGTTGCTTTATGGAATAGAAGATTTAATGCCAATGGAACATATTGTGCCTAGTCTATGCATAGCAGCACTCTTGAGTACGACTGATCATGGAGCCCTGGAGGAGAGACTCACACAGCTGGAAGAACTCGAAGAAGAATGATTTTTTGCAAGATTTCATCAGCAGGTACAAAAGCAACGCAAAAAGGCATGGCATGATCGACATATCAAGTTGTGCACATTTAAGGTAAATTATTTGGTGTTGTTATATGACAGCTAGTTTGATAAATTCTTGGGGAAACTCCAAATGCATTGGATGGGACCATATGTTATTAAGGAAGTCACCAATGGTGGCGTGGTGGAATTGGTGAAACTGAATGGTGAGCTTTTCCCAAGCAAAGTAAATGGTAGTCGATTGAAGCCTTACATAGGTGCTCCACCATCTGACTAGCCATAAAAAGTCTTGCAGGCAGTGGTTTTGCATGTTGCCGACCTCGTAGTGGTCTAATAAAAATTGGGAGGTCTCCACACGAAGATATCCGGACAGACCAAGCGACTCAAGGGTGAGTCATGATGTTTGTGTTGGGGGCTTGTTGGGCGTAGGATCCCCCAAGGCAGGTTTTGGGTCTTAGAGCCTAAGTTTTGACTAAGTCCAATGGAAGGACTTCGTGATTTATGTGCATGGAGCGCGAAGAATGTAATTGAGTCATAGGGTGGTCTGCCCTTACTTTTGTAATGTCAGCTTGAGAGTTCTACCCATGGTCTGCGGACCATGGGATTGTGTAAATAGACCAAGGCTCTAAGTTGTAAAAGATATCTAATAGAAAGTAAGTGTAGATGAAGATGAAGTGTTGAGTCTGAGTCGAAGAGTAAAGTCGTGTCTTTGGGTTGTAGAGTAGGGGAATGCTCTACAAGTGAGTGCACAAAGGCCTAGTAGTTCGCAACTGAGTGCTCAGACCCTTGCAGCTAAGTGCATAGGGTGAGTCGAGTCTGTAACCACTAGATAATTAATAAAGAGAAGTTTCTTATCATTCGGTGTATCTTTTCCTATTTTGTGAATTAAAGTATATTGGGTATGAATTGCAAGTTTATTATTTATATGCTGCGCGAACTTATGTGAATGTGTTGAATAAGTGAACATAAGATAAGTATCTACTTATGTGAAGTTAACTAAATCTTATGAGGAAGATAAGTAAGATCCATGGTATAACTTGGGGAATTAGTTGCCTTAGTAGCGCAAAAGAACTCCAGTCCCTATTTAGGGCTATGTGAAGATAATTACAAACAATTACGGAGGTAACGAAGGTCAGAAGGGTGTGAGGAGTAACCTGCATGAGGATAGTTCACCATTGGACTAAAGTGACACCTTAGAAATCTCAAGGGTGTTGAAACTTGGTTCTAGCATATCCCCATACTGCTTTGGGTGATACCTCAGTCCACGCTCCATGGGTTGTTGCCGAAAGGGCCAGTAGTACAAGGATTTAAACAAAGTCCTTCAGTAGAAATCACATGAGAGAATTTTTTTGGCTGACACGTTTTGAACCAACAAGTGTGGTTCATCATCAGGACCATATGAAGAGGCAGAGACCATGACAAAGGCTTAAATAGAGAGCAATGTGATGAATGTTTCTCTCTATTTAAGCCTTTTCCATGGTCTACCTCTTCATTTGATCCTGATGATGAACCAACTTGAAAACGCGTCAGCCAAAAAATTCTCTCATGTGATTTCTACCGAAAGACTTTGTTTAATTCATTTTGGATCACAGAAGCTTGGATACAGAAAGTACAGGGAGTTTTTTCGCTAATTAACTCTAAACTTGCGTTAGGCTTGTTTTGGGAAAATTTAGTGTTTCTTCAAATGCCTAACCCTCTAGACCTAGTAGCTAGTATAGAAACAACAGACAAAGTAATTCATCACTTTTCCTATAATTAGCATATAAGAGAAGGAAGAACAAAGGTACCAACACACAAATTTCGCTTGATCCCTCTCTCCTTTGAAAAATTTTGCCACTCCTTTCTGTACTTAATTCTCGTGGAAGGTACCTGCACACAAGACAAGATAGAAACCCATCAAAGGATACAATAATGATGATTTGTTAACTAAACATATCATAGAAACCAAAATACAATATACATCATATAAACACATGAATGGAAAAAGCTTAGAATTATTTATTGATAGAAGGAAATATTACAACCCATGTAGATGCATGCTCAATTTAGTTTCATCCTTCTAGCTTCAAACCATTCTCTCCTCATGAAGCAACAATTCAACATCATCACAATACTCTTACTAATCTCACTCAAACAACATTTCCATAGCTCAAGAATTTCCAAAATAGACAAGCCTTTGAATGCATGGTCCATTTATAGCTGAATGGAGAATTTTAAGCCATTAATGGCCCTCATGAATGCTCTGCCAAAATTGGGATGTGATTTGATGGAGGAAGGGATAATGGATTAAGGTTCATTCATCCTCTTCCTCATCCAAAAGCAAGCTCAATCCATCTATAAACTTCCAGAAGCATCCATTAGATGAGGAATCCAATGGATTCATTTCAAAAATACGATGAATCTCACTCAGCGTAGGTGAAACAAAGGCCAACTGCACTGCAGTGCACCTAGATAGTGCAATCCTTGCATTGCAATGCAGCTTGATAAAGGGCCACATGTGATGATCTCTTTATGGGCATTTTTTGGATGAATAGTGGCATGGAAACTCTTAGGAAACAAGCATGATGTAGGTTAACTTCATTAGGTAATGAAAACAACTGAATTAGGGATTAATGGACCCTAATAATACGGATCTGGAAGCTAGGGTTGATGTGCCCAAATTGACCTGTAACAGTTGCCCCCTAAAGCATGAAATCGAAAATAAACATGTCATGTTAGATGCTTTACCACTTGTAGAGAAGGTTTCAAAGCAAAAGGAGACCTGCATCAGCTACAATACAAATATCATGATACTTTGATTTTTCTCATGAACTAGATGAGGGAAGGCATACCCATGCTCAACTTATAAACTTTCATTTCATGTACAAATATAGTCGTCTACAGATATAGACCCATGAATGGATGACCATGAATGTAAGGCCATTGTACATTTGATGTAGTACTCCTAAAAAATATATCGCAGCCCAGATGGATGAAACTAGATATGGGGTATTCAATCTCGTCCAATATTTCACTCAAGTACAAGTATGAGCATGTGAATAGATGATATAAAGTTGAACATGAAGAGACATCATCTGATTATGACCCAATGATGTAAGTCATTAGCAGATGCGAGAGGAATCACTGGTAATGACAATGACCCTCAAGGTGTTGCAATACATTCCGCATGATGTGAATAAATGATTTGATGTCGAACACCATACAAAGTCTTTCTGTCGAAGGCCAGTGATATCAACCTATCGCTGGAAGCAAGAAACCTACTGTTGATGTATGCAAGCCTCAAGGTACTGAAGGGGTGTTTCTAAGTCAACTTCTTGGATGATGTGCTAATGTCGACAAGAAGTGACTTATCACAGGAGGGCCTTGATGTATCCAACATCAACAACACGAAATGAGGTAAATGATTTTGGAGATGAAACATCAACTGAAGACACAAGGCTCAGGAATGGCGGGCATGAAAATGAAGGTTTATTGTATTGTAAAGGATGAAGTTTTGAACTAAATGACTTCTCTTCAAAATATTGGCAACACTGAAGTGAATTGGTACCATTGACCAAAAAAAAAAGTGATGGATGGTATGATAGACCAACAGTATGATAAACATCAAGATGAATGACCTAACCCACATTGTCACGGTGATGAGGTGAAAGTGTCATGTTCAAGAGCGACCTGCTACCATAAAGTGCTCCTAGATTTTTCCATTTTACCCAGTCATTTCTGACTAGTACCTCTTTATTTCTATCAAGCTTGAGGATGATCGCATATGCTTGTTGTATAATTCCACCCTTTGGGTGAATCCATCACTATTTGATGTTTTAATGAGTCTAGCGAAGGTGAAACTTGGTCTTGTCTAGATGGACAAGTTTATCGCTATTACTGTTTTTTAACAAGTTTAATGAAAAAGATAACTCGGTCCTCTTCACATTTAGAGAGTTTAAAAAGGGACTAAAAGAAAAATCCACAAGTTCTTTTTCATACATTTGTCTCTCAAGTCCGAGAAAGCATGAAACAATACAAGAGAGAACCTATTGATCATGTTTGAGCAACGAGTATCTTTTTCATAGTTAATCTATCTCAACCAGAAGAAGGTGTAAAACTATACTGAGTAGATATCGATTCTAATCCATTAACGAGCTAGAAACGACAAGTACTCAACAATATTTTCATGTTTAGAGAGTCTGAAAAGAGCTTAAAGAGGACTCTGAAGGGGTTCCTTTTTCATTTTTAACAAAACTCAAAAAAACGATAAAAGTTTGCTTTGTGGTCAAAGATGTTCAATTTACATGTAAGCATGTCATAATTGCTTGCCAATTGTTAATCCTTTTCAAGATACCATAAAAAGATTAAAAAATACATGTTCATGGATTAAATAAATGAAAAACAATGTTTACTCGTTAATGTGCAAGAAACAAACATAAAAATTGGTTCTTACCATTCATTTTGACCATCTCGTTTTTACCTTTTGATCTCTAGAGAAAGTTTTTTCGAAGTTCACCAGTTGATTATGGAGGATTGAAGCGATCATTCCTTGTGCTATTTCGACTAGGTAGGAACCAACTATGTTCTCTTTCATTTCATTTATCTCTTATTTTAGTCAAGAACGTTTCAGGGTTTTGAGGTCCCTAGGGTTTCTTTTAACAATTCAAGAATTTGAAATGGTAATCATATGGAGAGAACGAGAGCATGAAGAGCAAGATATCATAGCCTTGAGTAATTAGGGAATAGTTAAGGCCCTTAAAAGTTGTGGATTACTCAAGTATTTCCAGTTATCCAACATGTGACAACAGATGGATATTTTGTGGTTACTTATTCAATCATGGGATCCCACTGACCAATATTTTCATGTTTGGGACAAAGAGGTCCCTTTTACCATCGATGATAAATAATTCCTAACTGGATTTTCGAGGCGTGGTATCCCCGTTTGATTAATAGGTCTTGCCCATGGAGGTAGACAAGTGAAAGATTATCTGTGATAGTTCTGTAGGCAAGGTGCCCAGCCTAATAGAGATGGAAGGATACTTATCAAGAACGTTAGTTATTTACTGCTAAGGACGATCCTTTTTACCATTTCCAAATTAGTTGGCATTTCCGTGCTTCATTTAGCCAACAAAACATACATGCAGTATGCCTTAGAATGTTTAGAGCCAAAAGTATTTAACTGGTGTGGGGTTGTCCTTCCATCTGTGAAAGAGCAACTGACCAAGGTGAAAAAAGGAAAGATCAATAATTTCGGCTATGGATCAATCGTGATTTCTTTTGGCTTGGAGAGAAT
Organism: Pinus taeda; assembly: GCA_000404065.3. Taxonomy (NCBI): domain Eukaryota; kingdom Viridiplantae; phylum Streptophyta; class Pinopsida; order Pinales; family Pinaceae; genus Pinus; species Pinus taeda. The sequence goes on along the minus strand of APFE031685116.1, from coordinate 43,987 downwards.
ACCTCTCTTGCAGCCATAACTCATTTCACTATCTATATCTGGACCAAGAGATCCATGAATGCAAAGGTGGATAGGTCTAATGGATATGCATGGTGTCCACTCTACGATTGTATTTACCCCTACATTCTTTGAATGGTTCAATCTATAGGAGATGAACTTAGCATAATATCCATATTCAGGAATGGATTTCCGTGGAGATCCAAATTTACCACTACCAGCTAGAGCAATGAGGGGAGTTATTGATAAATTGTTTGACAGAGTGTTTTTAATTTTTTTTAATTTTTTGTGTTTTTGATTATTTCCAAGACTAAAAAAATATATTTTTTAATGTAAATAGATATTAGACTTGTTCAACCCGTGGGAGACCTTACGAGATGTAGCTGGACTAACATAGAGATCTGTGGGGAGAGCAGTTCTCCGAGACTTGGATTTGGCCGAGACTCTGGCTGAATTGCAAGATCACATAGAGGGATTAACCCTGGGCATTCCAGATGTACAGATCAAGGAGCTTCCTATGCGACTACAACGCCACACCATCGGTGTGTCGATTCACTGGATGAGAATTTTGCGCATGATAGCACAGGTTGTGACCTGCTATCATGAGCACCACTAGTTTACTAAGATGACTTTTCTACATACATTTTAGTTTTTGGGTTAGATGAATTTTTTTTTGTCTTGGACACAAACTATTTGTAAAAACTTTTAAAATTAGCTTTCAGGGCTTTATTTTGGCTGAGTGATGAAATCTCATTCAACTGGTGATGCTAATTGATTTTTTTTTACTTTACATGTGTTGCAAATGTCTATTTAACACATAATTTGCAAGAGAGTCTGTTAGTGTGTTTATAATTATGGAAATATGTTGATATTGAATAAACTCAACATACCTTTCCAAAATATGAACTCTAAGGAACATACGATGAATTGCTGGGTTTTAGATAGTATAAATGCTAGTAACTTATAACACAATGACCTGTGAGTCTATCCTAATGATGATTCAACAAATTCCAAGTGAAATGGAATCAGAGAGAAGTTCAATCAACGCGCTATACTTAGTGATATTGTTTGTCGATTGACCAATACAAATCCCTCTAAAACTCATTAACTCGTCGCTTAGAGTGAAAATAGCCCATGCCGCAGAAGATAGATTCTCCATACTACGAGTAGCACCATCGGCGTAACTAACACATGGTTCCGAAAAGTTCGACATCTGCAATAAATGCAAAGTGGATTACGTAACCAAATAAAAAGCCTAACAGAAGCACACTCACACATGCAATCCAAGCATATTTACATGATCTTTACCATACCTAACTAAGCATAGTAATATTTTAAATACAACCGATTTTTGTGCTTAGACAATGGAATTCTATCATAGTCTACTAACTCATAGGCACCTTTCGTCAAAACACACTTAACAATATAAGGGCCTCTCCAAAGTGGTTGGAATTTTCCTGCACCAATTTTATCAGACTCCTGATTGTAAAGTAGGGCCAGGTCACCTTTTGAGAAGACTCGAGGCTTGACATTTTGATCATATTGTGCCTTCACCTGTTTCTTGTGTGCTTCATTAACCATTGTGTCATCGAGACGGGTTTCATCCAGATGGATTAATTCCAAGAAATGTGCTTCTTCCTCAGGAGTGTCAGGTAGCAGGTCAATTGCGAGTTTGAGTGACAAACTTTCACATTGAATCGACAAGATTTCCTCCAAACCATATAGTAGCTGAAAGGGTGTGAATCTGGTAGAATTTGTCATTGAGGTTTGATATGCCCACAAGGCTAAGTATAGGATTAAATTCCAATTTATTTTGTGAACACCAACCATTCGTTGTAACATGTGCTTAAGGACTTTGTTGATAGCCTCAACTTTATCATTAGCTTGCAGATAATATGGAGTAGAACTATCATGTGACAATCCTAATTTGGCAGCTACTCAACCAGCATGTGATTGTGAAAATGCAACCCATGATCTGTAACTATGGCCTGTGGTACACCAAACCTGGCAACCATGTGGTTGAAGAAAAACAATGCAGCCATTTCACCACTATTGTTTGATGTAGCCATCGCCTCGACCAATTTGGTAAAATAGTCAACAACGACTATAATATACCAATGCCCCTAGGTTGAGATGGGGTTACATGTCATGAAATCAATACCCCATTTTGCAAATGGTCCAACAACAACTACTAGATGAAAAGGTGCAGGCGGTAGTCTAACTTTCTGATCAAATATTTGACATGCATGACAACTTATGTCAACATTTATGCAATCTTTGAATATTGTTGGCCAAAAGTAACTAGCACGGAGAACTCTCTGCACTCTTGCATATATGGTAAAATGTCCACCACAAGCACCTAAATGACATTTATTCAAAGCTTTCTAGGCCTGCTCATGAGTGAGGCACCTACATAAAATCGTATTCATACCACAAAGGTAAAGCGTGTCACCAATAATCATATAATTTTTTTCTTGGTATCGAATACGTCGCTGTTGAGAGTGAGAGGTATCGGGCCTAAAAGCTTGGTTCTAGAGATAAATCAATATATCTCCATACCATCGATCACCTGAAAAAATGAGAAACAGAGACTCATCCACAATTGATGTTTCTGATGTTGAATCATTGGAGGATGAGGGAAGATCGAAAAGTAGTTTGGTAAATATGACAAGATGTATGTCATAGGGTTGCAATCAGAGATTACTGTAGTTTTACGCAAGAGAATATAGTGATGAAACCTTTGCACAGCTTGAACGGTAGCCAAAGCTAAATTTTCCACATAAGAATATTTTATTTTTTTATCATTGAGACTACGACCCAAATAATATACAGGATGTTCTATTCCATCTCCTTCATGGACTAAAACCATTCTGATGGTTGTATATGTAGCAGCAAGATATAGGTAATAGTCTTGTTTATAGTTTTTGGCACATATTAATGATGCTCTAATGAGGGAATATTTAAGAGTACTAAAGGAATCTTGCACAACCTAATCCCAATGGAAGGGTATCTCTTTCTTCAACAGACAAGTAAAACCTTTAGCCATCTCATCATATTTTGGAATGAATCTCCTCAGAATGTTTGCCTTCCCTTGAAGTTTATGTAACTCTAATAAATTCGAAGGTGGAGGCAAGTCAAGTATTGCCTGAACATTAGTTGGATCAAGTCGAATTTTGTCTTATAAGACCATGAATCCAAGCAATCAACCATAGCCAACAAAAAACACACATTTGTGCATATTGAGTCTTATTTTGTAGTGTCGGCATTATAGAAAAATTGCTCTAAGATGCTGTCGGTGATCAGTCCATTTTTGTGATGAGTAGGAAAATCATCAACATATGGTTGTATGATGTTCTTAATGTCATTGAAGGCATAATTCATTTTCCTCTGAAATGTAGCCCCTACATTCTTCAAACCAAAAGGTGAATTTCTATACACAAATGTGCCCCAGGGACAAATAAATGCAGTTTTTGATTGATCCTCTAGGCAGATATTGATTTGTTTGTACCCAGAAAATCCATCCATGAATGAAAAGATTTCACATCCAGCAAATTAATCAATAATATGGATGATGAAGGGTATATGATAATTGTCTTTTAGACATGCTTTATTCACATCCCAGTAATCAACACACACTCGGATTGTTCCTTGTTTTTTTCATCACGAGAACAATATTTTATACCTAATCAGTAAGAGGCACAGGGCAAATGAAGCTAGCACGCAAAAGTTTTTCAACTTATGTCTTAATGGCAGAAGCTTTATTTAGATGTATAGGTCGAAGCCGCTGTCGTACTGGTTGTACATCAGGGTACATTTTAATTTGATTTTCAATTATGATTGAATCAATGCCTGGCATATCCTCATAAGACCATGCAAATACATCTCTAAATTCAAAAAATAGAGCACGATAAATATCGAGTTCCAAAAGAGAACAAGATTTGCCGACATGAATGTTTTCTACAACGTTAGGATTGGTCGCAATGTCTATAGAAATGGTTCCTTCTATGTTAGACAAATTACGCTCAAAATCTACCAAATCTATTCTAACAAAATTTGAAAAGAAAACTATAATTGAAGGGTGTACTAGCTTATTCGAATAATCTTCATTAGAACATAGAATATGGGAATGATGATGATAATCTTCCCATGGTTCTTTTCCTATCATCATTGATTGGATGATTTCCTCATCTGTAGAATATATACAAGCAAAAGGATTGGAAGAAGTACCGTATTCAAGAGAACGATCTACCCATAAAATTGGCTAATGTGGATCTGGAAATTTTGCACAAGCAAGAAAAATTGATTGCTATGTGCCTTCAATGGGACTAAGTGGCATAAACTCAGCAAAGCTCTCAACACTATTGGTGATCCTATTTAAATCAGATGAAGTAGAGGATAAGATATTACATGTCTTGGCTCCCGCAACTTCCAAAGTTCCCAATGGTGGAGGAAGTGTGAAAGTACCCATTAAGGAGGGATCTTTGAAAAGGCCTACACAAATAGATTGAAGTAAAAGAGGGGCTCTGTTAACAAATGGAATTCTTCCCATAACTTGAGAACTAGAGGAAAAAAATGAGGTTTGGTCGAGAAATGTTATTCCACCTCTATGAGGAAATGAAATCCTACGAAAGTACGTGGAAACAATAGCAACCATAGCATAAACCCATGGCTGTCCAAGTAAACTGTTGTAATCAAGGGGTCCGTCAACCACCTCAATCTCAATAGCTACCATTTCCCCCCCCAATTCTACTTGCAAGTTATTCAAAATCCCACATGAGGTATAAGTTCTTCCATCAAAATCCTTCAATCTTTTTGGTGATTTAGACAATGTAAGCGACCCTATTGTTTTCCAGCAGCTCATTGACATAAGACAGGTAGAGGATCCCTCATCTATGATAGTTTGATGAATATTTTTGTTGAGAGATTTATCTTGAATTAGAAAAGCAAATTGAGCTGGTAACTGTGGTATATATCTTGAGTGATTAAAAACCACAAGATTAGAATCCACTTGATCTAATCCACCTATTGCTGAAAGTAAAGCCTTCTTTTGTGAGGAGAAATTTTGTAATACCTCAAGAATCGACATAATAGAAGGATTCTGAGCAAGATCTTCTACTATGTTATAATTTTGATCTACTCGGGCTCGAGGGTTAAATGTTGATTTATGCACAACACCCTTAGGTGGCTTTATTGTTAACTCTGGTGCAATAGGCAGTGGAATATTTTCCGATGTAGTCGAAGTCGAAGAACCAAGTTGATCAATGGCCTGATTATTTGATGATGATGGTAGATTACCATAATCTTTACTATCTGTCTAAACGAAAATCTCATGTTTAGGTTTTGTGATGGATAACATCAAAACCTGGGATGTGGAAGCATTTTCAGTTGCAACAATATTAGTATACCAGTTTGGAAATGGATCTATCAACAAGGCAGATGTGGTAGAAGTTTTTAATAGCTTAGACACTTCTGAGCAGTGAGGAATCAGATGATCTCTCTTAAGGAGGGTTTTCAATTTTCGTTTTATTTTTCCCTTTCTTCTTGCTTCCTAGTTGCTTTTGATTCTTAGCTTTCTTAGATGACACGACATTAATCTGAGAAGCAAGAACCTCAAATGCATTTATAGTTTGATTCATGGCAAGTGATTGACCATATGGTCTACTTACCATTTGCGTGCTCAAGGAACTGATCACACCATCTCCCGCATGAGAGTCCCTATTCGATGATGGAGGTGGAATGGATTGATTTAGGCACGGAGCATGTGGAATTTTTTCATAGAGCATGCCGGATTGTGTGTAAATTAAATCCAAGTATTGGGCACGAGCAATCACTTGCTCTTCTGTAACAACTCCACCTTTAGCCACATCCTTAATGATATATGGCAATAAGGACTTAATGAACCACTCAGCTAAAAGTTGATGAGGAACATAGGTTTTAACCATTCGACGAAGACGATGCCACTCATTAATATGATCTAATATGTGAGTAGAAGTCATTTGTTTAAACTTGGTCAAAAGTTCCATTCCAGTTTCATATCTGATGGGTAGCTAGAAGTGGGTCAAAAAGGTAGTGGCTAAATGGGTTATATTATTAAAAGAAGCTCTCGACAATTCAACATACCACTTGGTAGCCAAACTAGTGAGCGTTCTTTGGAAAAGATGGATTCTTACTGAATCATCATTCAAGGAGTTCGAAGAACACCATAAATGATAATTCATGATGTGATTTAATGAGTCTTCTTTAGGATTTCCATTAAACTTTTGAATATCGGAAGGCAACATATGAGGAATTACTGGCTACCATGGTGCATACAAATTGGATCATTGGTAAGCTGGTTTAATCCAATAATCCTAGAGTTGCCACTAATGGCAACTACCGATTCAAATCAGGTTGAGCATATCTAGGATAAGATGGAATTGCATGTGCCATAGGCCTTTGCATACCTGCATAAGGCAGATATCCTTGATAGGGCAGTGGGACATATCTGGAATATGTATTGAAACAAAGTTGACCTTACATTTGTCTGTAACCGGGTTGGGCTTGATAGACAGGACCTTGATATGCTTGATATTTCCTTGCCCATGCTGAGCTTGGAAAGCAGGCCCATACAGAGGTTGGACATTCTGAAAAGGGGATTGTGGATATTGTGGCTGCCAAGGTTGTTGGGGTATCAGTTGTGAATTTTGATATTGCCCCCCAACACTAATTTGACCAGGCTGAGAATAAACTAAACCTATAGCAGCTTGAGTCACTCCATATAATGGCACACTAACGTGGGGTAATTGTACCCCAGAAACAAACACTAGTTGCATAATAGCCTGAGAAGTTTGAGTTTGCTGAGTCGAAACTTATGGTTGCGAGATAGCGTAACTAACTTGCACAGGTTGAGATATAACAGGTTGAGCTTGTATCTGTGGTTCCATAGCTACGATAGGTCGGATCGAAATATTCAACTTAGTTTGCATAGGTTATGTTGGATACACAAGCCTTGGTTGTGGTGGCATAGTTGGCTGCCACTGAAAGACTCTCATTTCAGGTTGACCTGAATATGGTGAGACATAACCATAGGGTTGTCCTCCTTGATAAGGCAGATGTAGTGAATAGGCATATTGCTAACCATATGGTGGCAGTCTAGTGTTAAGAGGATATACGGGTCTTTGTTCACCGAATTGCCAGTTTGATACTAGTAACCAGGATCAAATTATTGTCCTTGATAAGAAGAACCAGGTAAAATTCCTGATGACAACATAGGTGATGACCATGGCAAAGAAGAAACCCCTAAGTGGATTCCAGACATAGACTGGTAACCAGCCGGGATGGACAACTATCCATATAAGTGTGACTTATGTGTGGTAGTAAACATTGAAGAAGTAGCAGGAAAGTATTTTTTTACAGCTACATCAGATGAAACAGTCTGGGATGTTTGTAGTTGTTCTGCCATGGTTAGCTGACCCAAAATTTGACCTAATGAATCAACTGGTATCTCAGAGGCAACAGAATAACGAGGAAGAGATTGAGAATAAATATACAAATAAGGTCCAAAATCATGTGGAGTCCCATGGGTAGAATCTTCCTCAGGTTCTTCCTCTATAGCAATTAATTCAGGTGGAATAATTTCACCATCAGGTCCAAAAAAGGCTTCTGGTGTTAAATATGGAGCTTCAGGAGCTACAGATGACTGAGGTATTCCAGTAACAACTTCAGAATGTTCAATGTCAAAGTTCAGATATATAGTAAAAGAACTTCAGTTTCAAGGGAAGGTTCGTGAACAATTTCAGGTTCAGGAATGTCTTCAGTTTCCACTACTATAGGTTCTGGTTCAAATTCCAATTAAATTGGTTCAAGTTCTTAAGTAATTTTTGGTTGATTAATTTCAAGTTTTTGATCAACTTCAGTTACGTTTTCACTTGTTTCCATTATAGTGGCCTCAGGTAGTTGAGTAACTTCTTCTTGTGTAACAGATGTAACAAAAATAGTTGGAGTAACTTGAGGCTTAGTACTAGCTGTGATAGGCAGCTCTGGTAATTCGGATGAAGTACCCGAAACTCTTGAAGTACCAGACTCAGTTTGACGAGTTCACCTTGACCGGATGGGAGTCGCTTTCGGAGGCAAGGGTGGTTTGCTCATAACTCTCCTGAAACGACAGAGTGGAGGTTGATATTCCCCTAGAATTTCTAATTATTCTTATTAACCTAAACTCAACCAAGGAATAAGGATGCTATTCACGGTCAATTAACTTTTACAACAATAGTACATAACTTTGCTTTTTTATTTTTAAAGAGTCGAGAAAAAACAAAAGATGGCTCTAGTCACTTTCGATGTTTAATGAGCTTGAAAGGAAAAGTGCTCAAATGGACCTTTTCTTTTAAGGAGTCAAAAAGGAATGAAGGTGACTACTCTGGAGATACTAGACAAGAGGGTTTACTAAACTAATCACAAAACTGCAATATACACCTTGGCGGTAAATGAAATAGAAATTACCAAGGATTTACCATATGATAGTCAGTCTTCCCGAATACTATGTTCAGTACATTGTGATTGGTAAGGCGACAGACTTGGCTTCCTAGGGATAAAGGATTTCAACGTATTGGAGTCTCCCACTATATACTCAATAGTACAGGGAGCACAAGTTTGTACTAGTACTTATCGAATCAGAGAGTTGGAATCACCCAACCTGAATGAAAATGATAGCCACTAGGTTTTAAGACACTAGAACACATCTCTAACCTGGACCTCTAGATGTTTATGTTAAATTCCAATGCGTTATTAGGTTAATTGATGTAATTTTTAGGTTGATCTTGCTTAAACTTTTCCTTTGAGGGTTCAGCATGAGATGTTTTCAGAAATTCCTAGAAATGCAACTAGAATGAGAAGTACTCTTTCCATTTGTTTTCAACAATCAAAACCCTAACTATGAGGGATAAAGCATACATGTACTTTCTAAGCAAACAACAAAGAGCACAAGCTAATGCAATTCCCTAAACCATTTTTTTTAACACAAAAAATCAAACTCTAAAATGCAATTGCATGTGTATCTTTTCTTTCAAGTTTCTCTTAATGTGAATGACGCAATAAGAAAAAATAATGCACAAATGATTCAAAAACTCTTTTCTCAAAAAATGTCAATTTATGACAATTTCTCTTAAAGAGAAAGGAAGAATAAAAGACACTTTCAGCTTTAAAGAAACAAATATTTTCGACACTTTAAATGAAAATATGAATCAAATGCACAAATAGATCAATCGATTATTTATGAAGGAAGAATTTACGACACTTCATTTTTGACAAAACAATTGATTGAAACTACTTTTCGACAATGGACTGCAAATGATAAAACAAATATATAAAAAACATTCAACAATCCAGTCTAAATTGGGTTGAAACAAGGAAACAAATACTGTTTTCAAAGACAAGACCTCATCTATATCCAAAAAGTAATTCAAATAGCTGAAAATTGACTAAAGGTTTTAGTTCCTAGATGGGAAAAATAATTCTAAAGGGATTAGCACAGGCCATAGTTAGAGATAGCGCAATGAATCACACTAAGTCTATGCAGAAGGTGCACTACAGCTCATTGTGTTAGTCACAGAGGTGTGCTAATTACAATAAGACAATTTTATACTTAGAATTGACTCAATTTTCAAAGAATTGAACTTGAATTCAATGAATAACAAAAGGTACAATATGTCAATTTGTTTTAAGAGATTGATAAGATACTATAAGGGATAGGATCAATCCCTAGTGGAGTCGCCATTTTTTGGGAAAAAAATAGTGTTTCTTCAAATGCCTAACCCTCTAGACCTACTAGCTAGTCTAGAAACAAAAGACAAAGTAATTCGTCACTTTTCCTATAATTAACAGATAAGAGAAAGAAGAACAAAGGTACCAACCTGCAACTTTCTCTCGATCCGTCTCTCCTTTGACCGATTTCACCACTCCTTCCATACTTTACTCGCTTGGAAAGTATATGCACACAAGCCAAGACAGAAACCCATCAAAGCATACAATAATGATGATATATTAACTAAACATCTCATAGAATCTAGAATACAATATACATCATATAAACACATGAATGGAAAAAAGCTTATAATTCTTTATTAATAGAAGGAAAGATTACAACCCATGTAGATGCATGCTCAATTTAGTGTCATCCTTCTAGCTTCAAACCCTTCTCTCCTCATGAAGCAACAATTTGACGTCATTACAATACTCTTACTAATCTCACTCAAACAACCTTTCATTAGCTCAAGAAGTTCCAACCTAGACCAGCCTTTGAATGCTTGGTCCATTTATAGCCGAATGGAGGATGTTAAGCCATTAATGGCCCTCATGAATGCTATTCCAAAATTGGGATGTGGTTCCACGGAGGAAGGGATAATGGATTAAGGTTCATTCATCCTCTTCCTCATCCAAAAGCGAGCTCAATCCATCTGGAAACATCCAGAAGCATCCATTGGATGAGGAATCCAATGGATTCATTTCAAAAATTTGATGAATCTCAGTCAACGCAGGTGAAAAAAAGGCCAACTGCACTACAATGCACCCAGTTAGTGCAATCCATACATTACAGTGTAGCCTGATAAAGGGCCACCTGCGCTAATCCCTCTAGGGCCAATTTTTGGATGATTAGTGATGGAAACTCTTGGGAGGCAAGCATGATGTAGGTTAACTTCATTAGGGAATGAAAACAATTGAATTAGGGATTTATGGACCCTAATGATACAGATCTGCAAGCTGGGGTTGATGTGCCCAAATTGACCTGTAGCAAGGCCCCACCAAGCCAACAAATTCATTTTAAAATGCAAACGAAAATTTCATTTTTGATAAAATTCTATTTAGAGAACTGAAAGAGTTTCCTTGGTTTTTTTGAGAAATGAAATGCAAAAACTCACGACTTTCAAAATTTCTTACAGAAACCAATTTCACTATTTTTTTAATGAAAATGCAGTCAACAAACTAATTTCCAGATTTCCCTAATTATCAAAATAAACTAAAGCACTCTTTTCCTCTAATCACTCAAAAATTTCAATCATAAAGAAATCAATAAATAAGGTTGGAGAAAAGACATATTCTCCTATGAATACTTTGATTTAATGACAATAACAATGCAGTCGAGAAATTGTTTCCAAGATGAAAGAAACAACTTCTTTTATCAAGAAAAAAGACCTATAATTCTTTCACAAAAGAACAAGGTCTTCAGAAACCATAATTTGCATTTCAAAGATATTTTGACCACAAATAAGCAATAATTAAGGCTTAACAAGTGTATTTGATAGAACAAAATAAGAATAACATATACAAAATAGACATTCAAACGTTTTTTGATCAATAAGAAAATTAATCCTGCAATATTTAAATTACACTTAAAGTCTCTAAAAAGTAAAAAACAACACAGAAAGTAGCACAAGCTAAAAAATATATGAGTTCAAACCATACAAACTTACTCTTCACAGAGATCAATATTTACTAATTGGTGATGAAATCGAACATCAAAGAGATGATGGTGAAAAGTTTTATAGAAAATGAGCGTTTGGAACTAGTTACCCTGACAACATGCTTAATGAAACATAATGGTGCAAGTAACTCTGCTATAAACCATCTCAAGCAAATATTACCCTCCAAAGACTCCAAGCAAGTCTAGCCAACATCAGTTCCATGTACAATGGGACCTTCCCTCTGCTCTCACCTTAAGTAGGTCCCTAGGATTATAGTCACTAAGTTCACCAAATAGAACAATTTTACATGGGGAGAAGGTCGTAGATTGGATGTACACACAAGGGTAGAGTAACAAGCTCAATCACCTTGAAGGCTCCTCCACATGATCATTTTGAGGTTTAATTTCAAGTGACCCCAAGTATCTTTTGGTACCATTGTAATATGTATAAATGATTGTATCTAGTTCAATGAAGTGGGTACTATCACTTCACTAGATACAACACAACCTTGTGCTTAACTCATGTATAATAAGAGTTTCCCAGAGAAAAACAAAAATAGTTGGATTTTCTATCCCTAACTCAATATTCTACTTTTCATTTGTTTGTTTGGAAAGTTTAATTCCCTCCCTATTCCAAAGCCCTACAGTTATGCTATAATAAGTGAAAATATCCCTAAAAAATATAAAATTTTAGGTGAATTTTAATTAACGTTGTATTATTAAGCTATTCTTTTACTCAATAGGTGATGAGGGTGAAACTTATGGTGTTGCAACATGACTCAAAATGTTAATGCGTACTAAAATGCAAAAGAAACTTTCAATTTCTATGAAATTCTATGTAGAGAAAAGAAAGAGTTTCTTTGATTTTTTTGAGAAATGAAATGCAAAAACTCACAACTTTTCCAATTTCTTAAAGCAACCAATTTCACTATTTTGTAATGAAAATGTAGTCAACAAACTAGTTTCTAGATTTCCCTAATTGTCCAAATAAACTAAAACACTTTTACTCAATAGGTGATGAAGGTGAAACTTATGGTGTTGCGACATGACTCAGAATCTTAATGCATTCTATCATGTAAAAGAAACTTTCAATTTTGATGAAATTATATTTAGAGAACTGAAAGAGTTTCTTTGAATTTTATGAAAAATGAAATGCAAAAACTCACAACTTCTCCAATTTCTTAAAGCAACCAATTTCATGATTTTGTAATGAAAATGCAGTCAACAAACTAATTTCTAGATTTCTCTAATAATGAAAATAAACTAAAACACTCTTTTCCTCTAATCACTCAAAACTTTCAAGCATGCAAAACTCAATCAAGAAGGTTGGAGAAAAGACATATTCTCCTATGAATGCTTTGATTCAATGACAATAGCAGTGTAATCGTGAATTTTTTTCCAAGATGAAAGAAAGAACTTCTTTTATCAAGGAAAAATAACTATAATTCCTTCACAAAAGAACAAGGTCTTTAAAAACCCTAATTTGCAGTTCAAAGTGATTTTTAAACAAATAAGAAATAATTAAGGCTTTACTAGTGTATTTGAGAGAACAAAATAAGAATATCATTTACAAAAAAGACATTCAATTATTTTGATGAACCAACATTTACAAAAAAGACATTCAAACCTATTTTGATGAATTAGAAAATCAATCCGACGATATTTGAATTACACCTAAACTCTCTAAACAGTAGAAAACAACACAAAAAATAACACACACTAAAATATCTAGGAGTTCAAAACATACAAACTAACTCTTCACAGAGATCAATATTTACTAGTTGGTGATGAAATCGAACATTGCAAAGATCATGGTGAATTTTTTTATAGAAAATGAGTGTTTGGACCTAGTTACCCTCACAACCTGCTTAATCAAATGGTATGGTGCAAGTAACTATTCTATAAACCATCTCAAGAAAATATTACCCTCAAAAGAGTCGAAGTGAGTCTAGACAATGTCTATTCTAGGTACAACAAGACCTTCCCTTTGTCGTCACCTTAAGTAGAGCCCTAGGATTATAGTCACTAAGTTCACCAAATACAACAATTTTACATGGGGGGATAGTCATTGATTAGATGTACACACAAGGGTAGAGTAAGAAGTTCAATCCCCTTGAAGGTTCCTCCACATGATCATTTAGAGGTTTACTTTCCACTGACCACAAGTATCTTTTGGTACCATTTTAATACGTGTAAATCACTATATCTAGTCCAATGAAGTGTGTATGATCACTTCATCAGATTCAACATGACCTCGTGCTTAACTCATGTATAAGAAGAGATTCCCAGAGAAAAACAATAATTGGATTTTCTCTCCGTAACTCAAAATTTGATTTTTTGTTTATGGCTTTGGAAAGTTTACTTCCTTCCCTATTCCAAATACCTATACTTAAGCGACTATAGGTGAAAAGAGCCCTAAAAATATAAAATTTTACGTGAATTTTAATTAATGCTATGTTATTAAGCTATTATTTTACTCAATGGGTGATGAAGGTGAAACGTATGGTGTTGTGACATGACTCATAATCTTAATGCATTCTCAAATGAAAAAGTAACTTTCAATTTCGATGAAATTCTATTTTTAGAAAAGAAAGAGTTTCTTTTATTTTTTTTAGAAATGACATGCAAAAACTCAGAACTTTTCCAATTTCTTAAAGCAACCAAATTCACTATTTTGTAATGAAAATGCAGTCAACAAACTATTTTCTAGATTTCCCTAATCATCAAAATAAACTAAAACATTTTTACTCAATGGGTGATGAAGGTGAAACTTATGGTGTTGTGACATGAATCAAAAACTTAATGCATTCTAAAATGAAAAAGAAATTTTCAACTTCAGGGAAATTTTATTTAGAGAATTGAAACATTTTCTTTGATTTTTTTGAGAAATGAAATGCAAAAACTCACAAATTTTCCAATTTTTTAAAGCTATCAATTTCACTATTTTGTAATGAAAATGTAGTCAACAATCTAATTCCTTATTTCCATAATCATCAAAATAAACTAAAACACTATTTTCCTCTAATCACCCAAAACTTTTAAGCACACAGAAATCAATCAAGAAGGTTGGAGGAAAGACATATTCTCCTATGAATGCTTTGATTTAGTGAAAACAAGAGTCCAATCATGAAACTTTTTTCCAAGATGAAAGAAAGAACTTCTTTTATCAAGTGAAAATAACTATAATTCTTTCATAAAAGCACAAGGTCTTCAAAAAACCTAATTTACAATTCAAAAAGATTTTGGCCACAAATACACAATAATTATGGCTTAATGAGTGTATTTGACAGAACAAAAAAAGAATATCATTTACAAAAACACATTCAAACTTGTTTTGATCAATCAACAAATCAATCCAATAAAACCCTATGATATTCCTTCAAAAAGACCAAATTTTCAAAAATCATCAATAAAGCAATGAACCGAGTTAAGAAGAGAAGATACAAAGTCTAAACAAGGATAATGACACTTTTAAAAAGACAAATTTAGGTTTGGGTTGAAGCATGAATGAAATTTTCAAAAAAATTCAAGGCTTATGTGGGTTTTCAATAGAAAATAGAGTGCATGCACTTGGTTTCTATAGCGAAAAAGGTGCATTGCTGCACTTTGTTAACAAACATAAATAGCATAGGGAGGAAAACCTAAGGAAAAAATAAAAAATTCGAAAATCAACCACTCAGATATAAAAGGCCATTGATTTATCAAGACTCAGGCCTAGATAAATCAGAAAAATCAGAAAGAAAGGCTAAGGAAAAATAGGTGAATAGAGACATTCCCCAGTATCGTCGCGAATTTGTTACATTGGAAAATCCCTCTTGTGGACAAGAGTGATCTCCCTACATCCTAAATCAAAAATAGAAACAATCATGACAAATGAACTGACTCTTTCCCTAGTTGAACTTGTTTGAATTATAAGCAGTATAGCTAACGGATAACGTCTTACCGGTTTCACAAAATGTTGAATGAATATCCCTTGTTGTGACTTGATGCAGTTCTTCAAGGCTTGATAGGACCTGTAAACATAAACTATAAAACAACCAAAATCACATGTGATATAATAATCAAAATAACTTAGCGTAATGATCAAGCAAATTAGGGATTGAATTTTCCTTAATAAACATAGTAAACAATCGTAAACCATTGATCATTTACACAAGAAAAGATCAATGGGAGAAAGTGTTCATTTGTATTAATCATAAGATAAGAGGAGCATTACAACCTTCACCTTGATGCCGTGAGGTCCCTCCCAAATGCCTTCAATATTCTCCTTAGATCAGGATCTCTCCAACCTCAAACCAACAACATAAGTTTGTATTCTCTAGATTTTGACCTCCTCAATCCCTCAACCCTCTAGTACCTTTATAGACCAAACAGGAGGAAGTTTCAGATCCCTAAGAAGAGGAAAAGCCTCCTTTAATGAGGGATTAGGTTACCATGAGAAAAGGGATGGAGATGCATATTATGAGGGTTACAGTTCAAATAGTCATCACCTGGAAGCATTCAATTGGGAAATATTCCACCAACTATGTTCTAGAGTGTACTTTTTATTTTTGCTTTCTAGAATTATCATGCATGGGTTTATAGTTATATAAAGAGCACATATCTTCATTGTTATCAGAGTCAATTTCAGCACATGAATGGGAACTCTATAGAAATCGACACAAGGGGAACTTAACAAGGAGTGACACCTATTTGACTGAAATTTCTCATGTACTTCGAGTTGTTTGACTTCTAAGGGAGTTGGTTCAAACATGTTCACGAATGGTAAAAATATCCATAAACTCATCAAGTGTCATGGTGGAAAATTGACATGTAACAACATTTTCTGTGCTAAGCGTGGCATCGAGTAGAAGGAGGATAGTCCAGGAAAACTGCACAGTTTTCAGGATGAGCAACGAGCTGTCTAATAGGGGGACTGGCTAACAAAACTGAGAAAATTTTGGGGACAATGCAGTGATAGGAACCGAGTGCCTATCACTCATGTCTACATAATTTATTTTGTTAGCGAAGGCAGGCATACTAACAAATCTATGCAATTTTTTGGACGAGTGAATCCTGGGGTCACTACTGGATCAAACTCTCTGGTTGACCAACAGGAGGCTTGATAGATTGGATTGCAGGCAATGTAGATTGAGATGGATTCTTGGGAAACTTAAGTGTTGTTCCTGGATGATAGTCACCTAGATTGATTCCACGATTGTGCAATGTAGACTACCTACGAGATAGCTTCAAGCTCTGTGCGATTCTGGGTAGAAGTACATGATCACTGGGGGTTGAGACTGCGCAGTGCATCTCGGTGGAGGTCGAGGTAGTGGAGGCTGGTCTGGTCAAAAGATCATTGACAAAAGTAATTAAGTGTGTAAACACGTGAACTCATGCATGGATGACCTTGCAAGAACACACTCAACATGAGTTGACAATAATAAATCTTGAACTAGCAAGTCAACATATGCTAAGTGTGATTGATTGAAGGATTGTTAAATGGTGAAAGAGACAAGTGAAATACTTTGGATATACCTTTAGATGACTGTGAAGATGCTTGCACAAAAATTCTTGTAACATCGTCTGTGAATGCGGTAGACGTTTACATAGCGAACACAAATCAAACACAAACCTTCAACATCACCATAACAAGGTCTCATGCATGACATAATGATCAACATGTCGAAGATGGTAGTTGGTAAAATAAGTGAAAATAAAGAAAGACATGTAGAGGAAACATGTGAAATGATTTTTTTGCATTTGTGCACATGCACATTACTGAGGACAAGATGATATCACCATGACAAGCAGTCCCGCAAACCCAAGTACGAAGTGTTCTTTGAAATGTATTTTTTACTTACTATACTTACCTTCAAGATGATCATGCATCCGAAAGAGTTTGCATGTGGTCCTGATATTTTCCATTACTAGGCCTCTTTGTCCTTCTCCTCAACTCCTTGGGAGTGATCTCAGCATGCCGCCATTTCTTGTAATCCCTAGGTGATGAATCAACATTGTTTCAACTGGAAGTGACTGATGCCGGATGAGGCCATGGGAGGCACATCTACACAGTTTCTGCATGCAAGATTGACAGGACCCTTTAGACAACACTATGAAATTTTTAGGCACATGATGGAGGGCCTTAGGAGGACACCTCTACCCATGTTTTGAGAGTAGTGTTGGCAGGGGTTTCTATGGGCTGCGTGTTTTCAGCAGGCAAGTGAGGAAGCTTGATGGTTATAGAAGAAAAGTGAAAAGTTCTCAAAAGCTGAATGAGGCTAGGTATCTTGGGAAATGGCTATGTGTGAGACCAGTCACGCAGATGTAAACCATGATAGGAATCGATTGTAATTGCACACAAACACTTAGTGATGCAACATAGACCATCCATAATGAATAATACATAATTTTCCTGATGCAACAAAATTCGTGAAAAGAGTGTGTGAAGTGAGAGTGAAACATGTCTATGTGATGACAATCACTCATACAAACATAATTCCCTTGAAGAAACACATTAGTCTTTTTCTATGTCGAACCACAACCCCTACCCAAAGGTAACACATGTTGCATAAAGGTGAGAACATTAACAACTCTTAAGATCAAGGAGGGGAATCTTGAGATCATCAACTTACCAACAAGTAACCAAGGATGAATGATCACAGGCTCCAAGGTAGGCTCCAAAATTTTCATGTGAGCCAAATTTTTGGAGGGTGGTTGTAGCCACTACAACATCATGCTGAGAAAATACCTACACAAATAAAATTCAATGGTTGTTTAAAAATAAGAAAGGGGAATGGAAGGGACCGCAATGGGTTGAGTTAATGTAGTTTTTTACTCTGTCAATAATGGTAGGAGATAGTTTTTTGTAGAGCATGAGGAGTGGATTTTTATTGGCAGCGCTAAGTGAAGAAGATAAAGGTGAATGGAATTACAAAGGTATGGATGTAAATTTTTAATGGGTTACATGAGGTTTTGGGTGTATGAATGCATTGATATTGCAATAGTTAGTGATTTTAATATATTTTGATTCCATATCCAAATGGAAATGGTTCTGATTTGGTCTTGGAGCAATGGTCATTAATTGCTTGATCTAGTCAAATAAAATCCAAAAGTTTTTTTAATCATTAATTGATTTAGTCTTTGTCTACCATTAAATATTAAATATTATAATCTAGAGCCACACAACATTTCATTGAGTTATGAATGAACGAATATTGTTTTATTATATAATATGAGAAATGTAAAAACTAGAATTCGATTCTTCTTACTTATTGAGCTAGATAAGGTAGAATTGAGAACCAATGATTGTTTCTTAAACCCATGAGAAAATAATCGTGAAAAACATCATAGCAGATGAGAATCCAATGGAGCACAAATTATTTCCCTTAATATATTTTAAACCATTTGTGTGACCCATGGTTTTAGGTTGTAAGTTGTCTTTCTTAAAAACCACAAGTTGTTTATATAAACCATGGGTTGATTTCTAATGAGGAGTGGAATTCACATATGGATATATTTGGTGAATCATCATTAGAATTAGAAAATCATGAACATGGAATTGAAAGTGAAAGTACAGGTTATAGTGATGCTTTCAAGGGGGAAAATTGGTCCTTATGGTAGGGACTGCAACACTGTCCAATGTTTTGGCTTTCACTCAAATTTGGGAGCCTTCCTTGGTATTTCCATTGATTGGTGTGAACACATAAGTTCATTTCTTGAGCTTTTCTAGAGTCCCTTAACCCCTTTTTATTGTTAGAGAAGCTCTCGTCTTTTTGCATGTTAGACTATTTTTCCATGCTTGCAGATATCTTTTGGCAGTTTCGAAGTTTGGCATTTATGTCTATGAGTTTTAATAGCTATGTAAACACCTTTCATGTTCATACAAAAACATTTGAGCACTTTCGCAGAATTGTTTCCACAGTTGTCCTAAAGACTATCTCAATTGTTACACTTGTTGCTTCTTGTTACGAGACAGAGACATAGAGGATAATTATTTTTCTTGTTGTTCCAGTGGTTTGTGTTTCATATTGTAGAAGTATGATAAGTGTGTGATCACAACTTCAAGTTCTTCACGATTTCATCTTCCTCTCTTACTTTGCAATTTTTCGAAAATATTCCTGACCGGGCAAATCATCTTCCCCAGAACCCAACAAAATTTCACACTACGCAGTCTCATCCCTCATTCATGTGACCTTGCTACCTCAAACTACATAGTCTGTAGTCACTATCCCCTAGGGTTGTTGCATTATTCAGTTCTTGAGGTGAGCAACCTCTCTTCAACCCCACAATTGTATGGCATTTCCTCCTAGCCTGACTTGAACTGTGTACTTTGCACTTTCAGTCCTCAAGATTCTCCCCTTGCTTGCTAGAACCCATAATACATAAACAAACCAACCTCCCTTGGCCTCCACAACTGTGGAGAACTACTCCTGAGTGTCCTCCCTTAGCTAGAGCTCACTGACCTCCAAAACTGTGAAAATTTGTCCTATAGATCTCTCCACTGCCAATTTCCCTCGCCTCTAAAAATTGGACAGATCTAACTCCCATTGTCACATCCTGCATAAGCCATTGTCTACTTGAATTGTGAAATCCTAATTTCCAATGGCCACTGCACAATTTTTCCTGATAATGAGGATTGTGCTAAGAAGTTCCTCAATCAAGCCTGAGCTATGCTCTACACAGTCTTAATGATCAACCTCTCTCCTTGTCATATGGACCTATGAAATATGTAGTTAATAGGCCCTTTCTCCCAGCCTTGTAGGTTTTAACCCCGTACATAAATTATGAATTCTAAAAACATAAAATAAACAAAGGTGAGAGAATAACATATAAAACAAATAAAACATAAATATTTCCCCTGGATCCCAAAACCGAGACTACTAGATTGATTTTTAATTGTTCTCCTTTCAATGTTACAATACATATATACACATACCGAAGCCTCCAATACCATGAAATCAAAACCATCACGCCCAAAACCCTGTGCGAAAACCATGTACAAAACCATAGGTGGGTTCACCGACCTAATATAGGGTCCGAAAAAAAACCATAGGTATGTTTGACTTGCAATGCCCATTGTTTCTCTACACTAAGAGAACTTCTCAGAGCTCATATATTTTGTCAATGCATCTACAATATTCTTAAAGGTGTCCACCTTTGCTAGCAACACCTTTGTTTCTTCTATCATATCCCTCACAAAGTGATACTAAACACCAATGTGCTTTTTCTTTGAATGATAAGTAGGGTTCTTTGCCAAGAAAATTGCACTTTTGCTATCATAGTTTTTCCTTATAGCTCTATGTACTAACCCCATACTTGAACACAATCTCTACAACCAAACTATTTCCTTGCTTGCATGAGTGGCTACCATGTATTCTACCTCTTTGGTTGATAGTGTCACTACAGATTATTTCTTACTCATCCAAATGACTACGCCTCCAAATAGGTTAAACACATACCCACTTGTAGATCTTCTCTGATCCAAATCTCCAACCGAGTCTACATCAAAAAAGCCACAAATATCCAAAACTTTGTCCAATCCTGGTCTTCCTTGGTAGCCCAAACCATAATCACTAGTGCCACATAAATACCTAAAAGCTCACTTCAATGCTATCCAATGCTCCTTCCCTGGTTTTGACATAAACCAGCTCAATACTCCCACTGTGTGTGCAATGTCTCATCTAGTACAGACCATCGCATACATCAGGCTACCGATTGTGCTTGGATATGGAACATGGGACATGTCCTCTTCCTCTTCTTCTGTCTTGGGAAACTGTTCAGTAGATAAATCTACACCTACAGGAATAAGAACCTTCACAAGTTTACTATCCTGCATATTAAACCTCCGAAGTATTGTCTCAACATAACTCCTATGGTTTAACGAGAGCTTCCTCTTTGCCCAATCTCTTTTAATTTCCATGCCCATAATATAGTTTTTAGCACCAAGACATTTCATGTCGAATTTGGAGGATAATTGGGTCTTCAAATCCTAGATAATTTCTTTGTCATTTCCAGCTAACAACATTTCATTTACATACAAGCCCAGATAAATAACATAGTCACCAATTAGTTTAAAATACACACAGTGATCTGATTTGCTTCTGGTGAAGCCAAGCCCCCATATAAATGTATCAAATTTCTGATACCACATCCTTGGTGACTCTTTTAATCCATACAAAGACATTTTTAACTTGCATACTAGTTCTTTCTTACCCTTCATTGCAAAGCCTTCAAGTTTCTTCATGTATATCTCCTCTTCCAGATCCCCATGAAGAAATGTTGTCTTCACATCCATTTGTTCTACCTCAAAATCAGAAGCAACAACAACAGATAAAAGTAATCTAAGAGAAGCTAACTTGGCAACAGGAGAAAAAATATCACCAAAATCAATTCCTGAAAGCTGGGAATAACCTTTTTCTACCAACCGAGCTTTGTATTTCTCCACCTTTCCTTATGAATTTTTCCTCTTCTCGAACACCCATTTGCTACCAATGGACTTCCTTCCATCCAACAACTCCAGCAGATCCCAAGCCTAATTTTTGTGCAAAGATGATATTTCATCAACCATGGCCTCTCTCTAGAGTTTTCCATCCTCTGAATCTACTTCTTCCTTCACAGTTCTGGGATCATCATTGGTAATAGATAAAGAATAATTTGAATAGAAAGAAGATGGACTATACCTTTCTAGCTTCCTTCTTCCTCAAACTGATCTTCTCATAAGAAGAGTTTGTGGATGTTCATCTTTTGATTCCTCTTCTGTTGTAGATTTTTATTCTTCCTCCTTTACCTCGAATTCTATATTCTCAAGTTCCTTTAGTTCGACTTCATGTTTGATAACATATTTCATATCTCTAAGAACCACATCTCGGTGGTACACAACCTTCCTTGTTACTAAGTTCCAAAGTTTATAACCCTTTAAACCATCCTTATACCCAATAAAGATGCACTTTTTAGATTTACTATCCAAATTTGTTGTTTTCTCCTTTGGAACATGTACATATGCATCACATCAAAATACCATCATATGTGAAAGAGAGGGTTTCTTACCAATCCATACCTCTTGTGGAGTCTTATCCTCCAATGTTGATGAAGGTGCTATGTTGACCAGGTAACATGTAGTCTCCATCGCCTCTTCCCAGAATTCCTATCCTAACCCGTCAGCACTAAGCATGATTCTTACCCTTTCCATCAACATCTTGTTCATTCTTTCTGTAATTCCAATTTTCTTAGGTGTGTATGGAGTTGTCTTCTACCATGATATACCAAACTTCTTACAGAATTTCTCAAATTCCTACTTGCAAAACTCTCCACCGTTACTTGTCCCGCTCACCTTTATCTTCTTCTCTGTCTGGTTTTCCACGAGAGCCTTAAATTCTTTAAACCTTTCAAAGAATTTAGATTTCTTCTTGAGGAAATATATCCATGTATTCCTTGAGAAGACATCTATAAATGATACATAGTACATAGACTTACCAAGTGATGGAACCTTCACAAGGCCAAACACATCACCATGCACAAGATCTAATAATTGTTTCGCCCTCTTACCACTAGAGGGGAAACTCACTCGGTTCTACTTCCCATATACACAATTTCCACAGAAATCGAAATAAAAAATTCTATTAGTAATACCTTCTACCATAGCTTTACCATGAAGTATTTGAAGGCCCTTCTCTCCAATATGTCCAAGCCTTTGATTCCATAGCATGATGTTTTCTCTAGAGACCACTAGATTTTATGCTCCACTTTCAGGAACCACAGAACTATTGCACCCATCAATAACCAATCTACCTTACAGCTTGTACATAGTTCCAATCTGAACTCCCTGCATCAATACCAATGCTCCCACAACCATCTTGTAGGTATCTTTTTTGAATACTATTTTTACACCTGCATCATCCAACTTGCTTATAGAAATCCGATTTCTGGCTAATGTATGAATATGTAGAACCCTTAGAAGTGTTCTAATCCTTCCACCTTGCAACTTCAACTTGACTTTTCTGTGACCAATGATTCTAACCTTCTAGTCATCCCCCAAGAAGGACTCACAACCATCATATTTCTCATACTCGCAAAACCACTCTCTATGGAGAGTGAAGTGAAAGGATGCACTTGAGTCAATCAGCCATGCCTCATGATATACATGTGTACTTGAAGAAGAAAATTACACATCCCCACATTCATATGAGGTGTTTTTCTCCTTTGGAGAAGGAGAATCATTAGATCCCTTTACTTTCTCAAGAGCTTTATATTTATAGTCCCTTTTGTAGTGCCCTTCCTTTCTGCATTTCCAGCACACCTTTACAAGTTTTCCTGGAGATTTATATCTCCCTCTAGATTTAGATATCCCACTCGAGGGCTTATTTTTGTTTCTGTTCTAGGACCATCCTCATACATACAAGGCATCACCATTCTATCTCTCCATATTTTTCCATCTTATCTCATCCGTTAATAAGGATGAGACTATTTCACCAAATTACAAAGCAGTTGCATTTCTACCTATTACAATAACTAGACTATCCAATGAATCTAATAGAGAACACAAAAAACTGATGCACTTACCTTCATCTAAATTTTTAATATCAACAGATAATAACTAACTTACCACAATATTAAATGCATTCATATGCTCTGTCACCGGGTCTTCATATTTCATCCTCAAGTTATACAACTTTTTCTGTAGGAGCAGTTTATTTAACAGAGACTTAGATTGGCACAAAGTCTCTAGCATTTCCCACAAAGGCTTCTCCATAGATTCCCCTGATACATTCAACAATACTAAATCTGAGACACACAATCGTATTGTGCTCTTTTCCTTGTAATCCAACTTCCTCCATTCTTCATCAGACACTTCTATTGGTTTAGTTCTTGGATCTACTATGATCCACTTATCTTTGTCCACCAATAGAACCTTCATCTTGAGTTTCCACAACTGAAAATTCTAACCATTAAATTTATTGATCTTTATCTTTCTACTGCTCACCATATTCTTTAACCACCAGAATCGATCTCGCAGATCTCCCACTAAACATGGTCTACCATAGGCCCGAGAAAAACCCCTCAACAATAAAGGCATCCCCTTGAAGCCAAAACAAATCTGATACCAAATGTAGGTTTTAACCCTGTAGAGAAATGACTTGCATGCAAATTCTAAAAATAGAAAATAAACAAAGGCAAGAGAATAACACATAAAATAGATAAACACAAATATTTTCCGGTGGATCCCAACACTGGGACTACCAAATTGATTTTTCATTATACTCATTTCAATGTTACTTAATATATATATATATATAGATATATATATATGATGAGGCATCCAAAAACATGGACCAAAAACCATCACTCCCAAAACCATGTGCAAAAACTATGCATAAAACCATAGGTAGGTTCCCCCACCTAATATAGGGTCCCAAAAGAATTTCCCTAGGGCACTGCCTCGAACCCCGTACAGGAGGGCTAACCGCCCCCCTCAAACCGCCCATATAGGGAGGCTTGCTGCCCCCCCTATGAATCCGAATAACACAACTCAACAACCCTATCACTTGTACGAGGCTTAGTTCATGGATAATAATTAATCATCTTAGAGTAGGGAGTTTTTGGATTGATGTTTGTTATAGACATATTTGGGAACATCAGCCCCAAACTCATATGTCAATAAACTAGGGCTCATTAATCCCTAAAAGAGTTGTTTCATGCCCTAAAGGAACATAGTCATTTGAATAGATCATTCCCCAAAATTTCCACCCAAGAAACCATCGAGAAATGGCCTAAATCAAACCATACTGACTGCTCCACTGGCAAAGTGCGATGCATACTGAGTGGTACACTGCTAGGGTGCGATGCATACTAATTAGGCCTTCTATAGGGTGTGATGGGAGAGGATGGACAAATGTCTGGGACAATTTGCTAGGCAGTTGCTCATGGAATCTTCTAGAAACTTCTCCTGTGCCACTTGCCTCTCCGAATTTTCCCTAGGATGAATAAGGGATTTAAGAAATCTCCAAGTGGAACCCATTGTAACAAGTGGAATGACACTAATCAAACCCCATGGATGACTCACACCCTTGCACACATCTATAAATGGATCTCCAATTCAAGAGATCTGGAGGCTGGAATATTGTGAATTGCAAGAAAGTGCTGATAGTTTGTAATTGAGGAAGGAGCATTGTATTGTTGGTGTGATCTTGTTATTTCATGAGGTGAATAGGGATTGAAGTTGGGAGGATGATGCTGCATCAGACAACTGGGTTGTAATTCTCCCTTCTATTAATAAAGTTCTTCAAGTTTTATTCCATATGATTGTGCAATTGTGAATGTTATCATTTGTGAATGCTATTATTTGTTCATTATATATTTGATTCTATAATATTTATGTCGTAATAGATCACGATGCTTTGACGGCTCTTTATTGCGATAGTTGTGCAGGTACTCTCCAAGTGTGTTAAGTATGGGGAGGAGTTGTAGGATCTATCAAAGGGGAGAGAAAGAAATCAAGGGATTAAGTAGAAGTTCCAGGTTGGTTCCATTATATTTCTCTTATCTGTTACACATAGAAGAAATCGTTGAATTGCTTTAAGCTATTGTTTCTAGGGTAGCTGCCAAACCTAGAGGGCTAGCATTCCTTAGGAATACTACTTTTCCCAAAAACACATTGGTGACTCCGCTGGGGAAGAATAGATGTTTTTTTTTTGTTATTGTTTGTTTTATAAACTATAGACAGAGCTTGAAGTCAGCCAGTTAGCCTTGGAACTGCTCTTGCTCTACAATTGCATAGTACATGAATGCTTCTTCATTCAATCTCTGGTTTATTTTCTGAATTAAAAATTTCACTTACAAGCATGTCTAGATGCCCTTTTGGTAGCTCAATAACCTCCCAATACATTCTTTCATACTTTTCTCCATGAAAGCCCAGCTTAACTCACTAAAAACAGTTGCATATTTGAGCCAAAACCCCTTTCAGTTGCGCTCCCTAGACCATTGCACTGTCTTCCACTATAACTTAGTATGAATCGAACCTCTCGAGTGTAGTAAGTGTGATGCATCTCTATTTCTGTGAAGCCTAGGTGTGATGATTGACTGAACTCCTTTTCCATTTTAGAAATTGAGGGTTTTTGACCTTCTTTTCAGTTTTGTTTGGTTGTTTTGTTGTAAAAGAATAGTGCCTCTTTACTAAAACTTACTTGCATCACTTAGATCAACCTCAATTACATTAGGATTAGTGAATTTTTTTTGTGTGTTTGTTCATCATTTGCAATCCCTTGTCAATTTTTTTTTTGTTTAAATCGATGTATCGCTTTGATACAAAAGTGTCATAATTGTCGTTTTGTGTCAAAAAGAGAAGTGTCATGAATTCTTCTTTCCCTTGATAAATTTATTGAATTGTTCTTCATGTTTTTGGTTTGATTTGTTTATATTCGAAGTGTCGAAAGCATTTTTTATTCAAAATTGAAAAGTGTCGTGGAGTTTTCCTTTCTTTTTTGAACAAGAAATTGTCAAAAATGTCATTTTGATTGAAATATTTCAAATCTTTGCTGCATTTAGTTTTCCTTTTTGGAATTTTTCACGTTAAGGAGAACAAAAACAAATACATGAATTTGCATTTAGAATTTTTAGATTTGTGTGCAAAAATATGATTTAGGGAAATGCACTAGTGTGTGCTCTTTGCTCCTTGTTTAAAATCACTATAATTTTCTTTCCCTAGTAGCTAGGATTTTCATTGCTCAAACTAAACAAATATTGTTTATCATTGTAGATTTCATTTTAGGAATTTAAAATCATCATTACGTGGTGAACCATTTAAAGGAAAACTCTAAAAAGA
This sequence comes from Pinus taeda, assembly GCA_000404065.3. Classification (NCBI taxonomy): domain Eukaryota; kingdom Viridiplantae; phylum Streptophyta; class Pinopsida; order Pinales; family Pinaceae; genus Pinus; species Pinus taeda. The sequence continues at coordinate 16,754 of APFE031685116.1, read as the reverse complement.
TCAACTTTAAAATAAATTTCAATGAATCTAACAACGCTTCAGAACATAAAGCAACATATCCAGAGGTCTAGGCTAGAGACGTGTTCCAGCGTCATTAAAACTAGTGGCTATCATTTTCATTGAAGGTTGGGTGATTCCTCCTCCTTGATACAACAAGTGCTAGCATGGACTTGTGCTCCCCATATCATCACATATATATTGGGAGACCACAATAGGCTTATATCCTTTATCCATAGGAAGCTAAGTTTGCCGCCTTATTGATCGCAATGCACTAAACACAACATTTGGGAAGATTGACTGCCATACATAAGTCCTCGGTAATTTCTCTTTAATTTATCTCTAATGTGTATATTTTAGTTTTGTGATTGGTTTGGTAATCCCCCTGTCTAGATTTTCCATATTAATCACTTTCATTCTTTTTCGATTCTTTAAAAGAAAAGGTCCATCTGAGTACTTGTCTTTTCAGGCTCATTAAAAATCGAAGGAGACTAGAGTCATCTTTAGCTTTTTCTCGACTCTTAAAAACTAAAGAACAAAAGTTGTGTCAAAATTTCATTAAAATTAATTGAATTCAGAGTAACATCCCTTTTCCTTAGTTGATCTTGGGTTGAGATAAATGTAGAGAAATCTGGAGTCGACCAATCAAGGAATCGCTTTTGAAAGGAATCTTATTCCTTTTCCTTATTTCCAAAATATTGGTGCTCCTTATATGGCTACATTATCCCTTCCCGGACTTACCATTTCCCTACTAGTATGGTTGTTTTCAACCTCTTTGGTTAAAAATGGGGGTACACCTTCAACTAAACAAAATCAATCTCCAGTTGATCCTGAAGTTCACCCTTCACCTTCTTCCTCATTTGTTTCTCCCTCCCCTTCTTCCTCTTTGCTTGGTCAAAGTAGTGATACTAGTAACCAAGTGGCTGAGAAGAAGAAGAAAGGGAAGGAGAAGAAGAAGAAGAAGCCAATTCAGTAAGGAGGCAACCAAGCAGCCATTGCTTTGAATGCATCATCTAATGAAAATCCATCTATTAAACTTCCCAAACCCAGGTTTCCTGTACGGGAAACCATTTTCATTGAGATTGTCCTCGCTTTCCTAAGATCTTGAAATAATGGTCTTCCCATCCACACCACCCCATGTCATCAACCTCTAGAGATCAAGTTGGTAACATACCTTCAACTAGTGATAGAAAAGTTCATGGACAAAAGGAAAAGGTCAAAATTCCATGTAGGTTATGTGAAGATAATCATTCCCTTCACCTTTGTCCTTTCTTGGATGAAGCCAAAAGAGTGTTGGATAACCATCCTACTTCACCACAGTGATTCCCATCTAGTTACAAGAAACCCTCCCCATGCTCTTCACTAGTTAAAAAACTAACTGACTTAAATCAACCGTCAGTCGAAACCACTCTCTCTGAAAGTGAATCTTATGAGTCTATACCCGACCAAAGTCAATAGGTCGAGGCAACAGTTGACCTAATTTCACCTTCAGCTAATCGTACCTTTCCCAGAGAGAGTGAAAATGATACCATTCAATTTCTTTTTGTTACTTTGGATTCTAACAAACTTGGGGGCAATATTCCTATTCCATCAAAGATAGGAGGAAAACCCTCCAATTCTCGTAACTCAAGAAGTCAATTCTCCCATTTCTTTGGTATCCCCTCCAAGTAGTCTAGTCACTTCCTTTGATTGGAATCAACTAGCAAGATCTCACCCTCCATCTTATGTGCCTTTATGGATTAGAGTACAAGTTTGTAAAATGATCATGTCTGGCACTATTATAGACAAAGGTGCATCAGTGAGTATCATTTCCTCAAATGCTTGGAAAGCGCTTGGCTCGCCACCACTTATGCCTGTTACACAGAATCTGTTGGGCTTTAACAAATGAGCCAGACGACCATTAGCAATCCTTCCTAAGTTACCTATCACTTTGGGGGAAAAAACCATTCATCTGAATGTGGTGATAGTCCTAGAACCATTAGATTACAATTTACTTCTTGGGCGTGACTATGTTTATAACATGGAAGCTATTGTTTCAACACTCTTCCGAGTGATGCATTTCTCACATGAAGGCAAGATTGTCACCATTGACCACCTTTCATTTCCCAATCCAAGCATAGATCCAAGTCAATCATCATCCCTAAATGGTCCATTTGCATCAATGGTATCAATTGAAGCTTCATTCCATCCACCTGATAACCATGAGTAGTCTAGTAAGTGTAATGAAGCTTGGGGGGCATGCACCTAGTTGTAAAGATAAGTTTCCCTATAGGTTATGTGATTGGTCTAACACATCATTCACCTTTGTCTATTCTGGATGAAGCCAAAGAGGTGTTGGACAACTGTCCTGCTTCACCTTTGTCTATTCTGGACAAGGCCAAAGAAGTGTTGGATAACCATCATGCTTCACCTTTGTCTATTTTGGATGAAGCGAAAGAAGTGTTGGATAACCAATCTGCTTCACCTTTGTCTATTCTTGACGAAGCCAAAGAAGTGTTGGATAATTGTCCTACCTCACCTTAGTGAAATCCATCTGGTTACAAGAGACTTTCCCTTTCATCATGCTGGGGGCATGCAAACTTTTTTTCAAGTGTAGTTTCTTCATTTCGAGCTTGTGTAAAAATGAAACTGAATTCAAGCATAATTTCTTCATTTCAAGCTTGTGTAAAAATGAAACTAAAGCCAAGCATAGTTTGTTCATTTCAAGCTTGTGTAAAAATGAAACCGAATCCAAGCATAGTTCCCCATGGTTTAAGCTTGTCAAAAAATGAACCCATTTACAAGTAATTAACCTTTGTGACTGCCATTCTATCAGCCTTTTGAACCTTGGTTGTGTACATCACATCATCACCATCCCTTTGGCCGATCATATGCTTTCACTTGGTTGTTTTAGCCTTTTTGAGGAATAGTTGCGATGAGTGGTCTTATTAGCCAACCTTTTCACATAAATCAACATGTTTTGAGAAGCTCCAAAATCAATGGAACAAGTTTCTACCCTAGACACCACTCATTCCTCAAAATATAGTATTCTTTAAACTCTTTTTATACTTATTAAACATGAAAATATTGTCGAGCGCTTGGCCTTTTCAGCTCGTTAAATTGATTGGAAATGTCATCCCTCCTGTATTATTTTATCCTTTTTCGGACATGAGGGATTATTTTATGAAAATAACTGGTGGAGTTTTCTTTTCATCCCTTTTCAAACTCCCTAAACATGAGAAGGACCGAGTTATCCTTCTCGTTAAACTCTTTAAAACAATAGCGACAAACTTGTCCATCTAGACGAGACCGAGTTTCACTGTTACTAGACTCGTTAAAACATTAAATAGAGATAGGTTTTCCCAAAGGGTGAATTATAGAACAAGCATATGTTATCCTCCTCAAGCTTGACCAAAATAAAGAGGTACTGGTTAGCAATGACTGCGGAAAAAGGGGAAGAAAACTTGAAGAATTTATGGTAGCAAGTCACTCTTGAACATGACTCTTTCACTTCATCACCATTATTGAGTCGGGTTGGGTTATTGCATTCACCGGTCATCTCACCATTGGTCTTTCATACCATCCATATTTTGGGGTTAACGCTACCAATTCATCTCAATATCACCGACATGTTCAAGAGAAGTCATTCAGTTAAGAAACCACCATCTAGTTAATGTCTCATCCACTGCAATACCTCCAACCTTCATTTTTTTCATGATCGCCATTCTTGAACCTTGCGTTGTTAGTTCATTTTCACCTCCAGAAATCATTTGCTTCATTTCATGTCATAGATGTGGGATACATCAAGGCCCTCCTACGATGGTTCACTTCTTTTCGACATTAGCTCATTATCAAAGAAGTTGACTTAGAAACAACCCTTTCAGTACTTTGAAGCTTGCATACATCAATGGCAAGTTTCTCACTTTCGATGACAGGTTGAAATCAATGGCCTTCGATCGAAATATTTTTCATGGTGTTTGACGTCGGATCGTGTATTCACACCATGTGAATTGTACTGTAGTACCTTGAGGGTCATTATCATTATTGGTGTTTCCTCTCATGTCTATTAACAGCTTACACCATTGGCAGGTAATCAGGCGATGTCTTTCCATGTTCGACTTCAGAACATCTCTTCACATGGATTGACTTGTACATCGAGCGAAGATTGAATGAGTTTGAAGATCTCAAATCTAGTTTGATCCATCCAAGCTACGATATATTCAGGGACATAAAAACATAAAATGTAAAAAGGATCTACACAGATGGTCATCCTAACCATGGATGATGACTCTATATCTGAAGAATCATCAGTCTGTATCTATAGATGACTATCTCATCTGTGTACATGAAATGAATCTATAAAGATGAGCATGGGAATGCCTCCCTTAGCTGGATCATGAAAATTTTATTATGATGATGTATTGTATTGTAACTTATGTCGGTCACCTTCGAATTTGAAACTTTGGATCCTCATGATAAAGCATTTCCCCTAGCATCAATATTTACAACTTCATGCTTTAGGGGGTAGCTGTTATAGACATATTTGGGCACATCAAACCCAAACTCATATGTCTATAAAATAGGGCTCATCAATCCCTAAAAGTTTTGTTTCATGCCCTAAAGGAACATAGTCATTTGAATACATCATTCCCCAAACGTTCCACCTGAGAAACGATCCAAAAATGGCCTAAATTAAACCATATTGACTACTCCACCAGAAAAGTGTGATGTATACTGAGTGGTACACTGCCAGGGTGCGATGGATACTGATTAGGCCTTCTATAGGGTGTGATGGGTGAGGATGGACAAATGTCTGAGATAGTTTGGTAGGTGGTTGCTCATGGAATCTTCTAGAAACTTCTCCTATGCCACTTGCCTCTCTGAATTCACCCTACGATGAACAAGGGATCTAAGAAATCTCCAAGTGGAACCAATTGTAACAGTTGGAATGACAATGATCAAACCCCATGGATGACTCACACCCTTGCACACATCTATAAATGGATCTCCAATTCAAGAGATCTGGAGGCTGGAATATTGTGAATTGCAAGGAAGTGTTGATAGTTTGTAATTGAAGAAGGAGCATTGTATTGTTGGTGTGATATTGCTATTTCATGAGGTGAAGAGGGATTGAAGCTGGGAGGATGATGCTGGATCAGACAACTGGTTTGTAATTCTCCCTTCTATTAATAAAGTTCTTCAGGTTTTCTTCCATATGATTGTGCAATTGTGAATGTTATCATTTGTGAATGCTATTATTTGTTCATTATATATCTGATTCTATATTGTTTATGTCGTAATAGATCATGATGCTTTGACGGTTCTTTGTTGTTGTACTTGTGCAGGTACTCTCCAAGCATGTTAAGTACGGGGATGAGTTGCAGGATTTGTCAAAGTGGAGAGAGAGAAAGCAAGGGATTAAGTGAAAGTTCCAGGTTGGTTCCATTATCTTTCTCTTATTTGTTACACATAGAAGAAATCATTGAAATTCTTTAAGATGTTGTTTTTAGGGTAGCTACCAAACCTAGAGGGCTAGCATTCCTTAGGAATATTAGTTTTCTCAGAAACAATGTCGTCACGTCATGAGTGAGTTGGAGGAACAGGGACACCATCACACCATGGTGAGATGATGAAGAATGAGAAGAAGGAGGAACCATGGCTGAAGACTCATTTGTAGTTGGACCAAAAAATGAACCTATGAAAAGAAAAAAAAATTAACACATGTATGCAACCACCTCTCAAGACCAAGGATCATTGAAGACCCTGCATCATCAAGCTGTGCAGAGGAGGAGACAAATCACACCCAAGAACACATCTATCGCTCACTAGCAACAACAACTTGACATTTCCACATAATTAAACTAGTCCATATCAACATTGTCATGTCAAGGCTTTCATGAGTTGTCAAATGCCACATCACTATTATGGACCACGTATATTGTAAAGTGGAAGTCCAATGGACACACATGAATATGAAGAGTCATGTCAGTTGAAAAGTCAAAAGGGGTAAGCATCACCCCTTAGTTATATATATCTGGTCATTGTATGAGCAAAGGACTTTTCACATTTTCTCCTCCCACAAAGCATTAGAGAATTTAGTTAGTTCTTTGAGGAGCAAGGAGAGGCTCTAATGTCCCACTATTGGGGCTAATGAAGTATAATGTAAATATGTGCCATGGAATTTTTTCTTAATTACAAAAAACTTTTCATTCCAACACATTTCCGAGCATGAATTATGTATGTTTGTAAGACTATTATGTGAATGTTTATATTCCATTTTTTCTTTCACATGTACTAAGATATTTGAACTATTTCAGATGCTTTAGTGCTTATCATGTTGGGAATGTGTTGTAATGGTTTTCACTTCTATCTCATCCTTGTGGACTATTATGTGGGATACTAGACAGACCTTTCTTTACTCACCGGTTATAACATCTGTCACATCCATTGTGGACTACTCTGCTGGATGATAGACAAGTCTTCTCTTGTTCATTGGTTGTAACAATTGTCGCATTTGCTATGGACTATGCTGCTAGATGTTGGATAGGTATTTTTGGTTCATGTGTGTCTCTTCCTCAGTGGTACTATTATCTATAATTTAGAGGCTCTATTGGCTTGTGGGGGCCTGACCCAAGTTTGGCGTTAGTTTATCCAAACAAATCCCTACACTGTGTGCCCTTTTGGCATCAATCTGAAGAGCGCGGACTAAAGACTCACTTGAAGAAGTATGGGGGGATGGTGGAACCAAGTTTCCATAACCATGATATGGATTTGATGTTGTTTTATTCTAGCTATACCTGCCTTCATGTAGGCTGCTTAACCCTCTGTTCCACCCTTCAGTATCTTCCCAAATGGGTACAATCATCTTCCCCATAGCCCTAACTAGGGTCTGAAGACCTTTTGTGCTACTAGGGAAATGAACTGTGATATCTTTCTAATTAGGATAAGTGTTTTATTATTAGATATTAGTTAGCTTCACATAAACAGATGTTCCTACTTGTGGTCACTTATCCAACATAATTACATACATTTGCGCATCATATAAACATTATAATTGAAATTTATACCCAATACAATAGATGCATAAATAGGAAATAAAGACACATAAATTGTAGAATACTTCTCCTTATTGATAATTCTGAACAACTACAGACTCAACGTGTCCTGTGAACTCAGCTGCAGGGGTCCGCACACTCAGCTGTGGACTTCTAGGCATCTACGCACTCAGCTCTAGAGCATCTACCTATGCTACAACCCAAAACTTAGACTATTCTCAGAGCTATCTCTTATACATCGTATCTTTAATGATTCCACTCTTCAATTAATCTATCTACTCTAAATAATTAGAGCTTAGCTCTATTTATACAATCCCATGGTCTGCGTACCATGGGTAGATCTTTTAAAACTGACATTACATTTTCAAAATAAGGCCGGACAACCCTATGAGTCTTTAACACCTACGCACTCTGCGACAAAAAAATGTGGAGTCTTTACATTTGGATTACAAAATTGGACCAAAATATGGGCTTTTAGCCCCAAAAATGCTGTTGGGGGATCCTGCACCCAACGGGCCCCCAACACAAACATCGTGGCTCACTGTCAAGTCACTGTACAAGTGCAGAGATCTTAGTGCGAAGACTTCCCATCTCTATTTAGATCACTGTAATTTCGGTAGTGCACTGAGCAGCCGCCTACTAGACTTCTTCCACTCGCTATTTGGTGACTGCTGCTCTAAATCGTCTGCTGAGCTGCCTACATTTTCGCGAAATTCCCTTCAATGGAGGTTGTGATCGCATAAGCCTCATCTATTGATGGCTATAGGTGCTCTTTTAAGACTGCTTCTTTATGCCGAGCAACATCCACTTGTTCCTTGACCGCCTTTGCCTTCTGCATCTGTAAGAGCCTCTGTGTAAGGGAAACTGTCTGTGTGTGCCCTTTTACCTTGGCATATTTTTGTTGTAGCTCGTGCACCTCTGTCTCCTAGCAATCTACATTCGAGCCCTCCTACAGGGTGGTTAGGACCTCAAATGACTGTTCAAATAGTTGCATGCAATATGCCACTGCACTGTCAACCACCGCTATTATTGTTGTAACAATGGTGGTATGTTGTTCCCTGAATTCTGACAAACTTGAAGGTTGGGCCTTCAACTGAAATTCAATGGTCTGTAGGTTCAGCTCTAGTTGAACCTAGCCATCTTTGCTTGAGTGTCACACACCCCTGTGGCTAACTTGTCAACGCGCACCTCCACCAGTTCCTCTACCTAAATTTCCCACTTTGGGAGCATCGAACAAGTTTCCTCTATTACCTACATAATCTACTTGTTCTTCTCCATTGTGTCATTGTGCTACAGGTCAAATTACTCAGTGTTAATGCATTGCTTGCTCATCACCTATAGAGCACGACTCTCCTGGGCCCTGAGTTCCACGATGACTCCATCCTGTAAGAGGTAGGGAATCTCTCGAGGGAGAGCAACCAAGTTCAATCCTACCCCTTTCAAACTGCAAACCATGGGGTTCTCAACCTCCTTCTTTGTAGTAAGTGCCTCATCTGGTACCACTATCATGTTGGTCACCCTTGTGTGCAAAATATCCACGGCAACTGAAGTGTCGATTGCAAGGCTAGTGGACAATGTGCCAGCCTATCGAGTGCAAACTTGCAACTCTTGCAGCACTATTCAAAGAGCCCCAAATACCAACTGCTGCTGCTCTTCGAATTGTTGGAGGGCCTCCACAGCCACATCCCTCATCATTTCTCAAATATCATGCAAATATCCCTTAGTGAGGGTGATTGGGTCGAAATATGTCTTTGATGCCCTTGTTTTCTTTCATGGCACTACCTGCTCTCGTGGTCGCAAATGCTTGAGTTGGATGGACGTCGTTTTTCAATCCATGCCACCTTGTTTTGTCTCTATTTCTACCTCCATCCTAGGTGAATGTGACTTCTGTCCCTCGTGCTCTTCTCCTCATGCTTTCTGTTTTTCTGCCAATTTCACAGCGTCGCGTGCTTCCTAAGCCTTAGATGCTACTTCCTCCTTTCTACAATTCTCTACTAATTGCATCATTCTGAGCTTCGTCTCTTCCTTCTTGTACTGAATGAGGGACTTATCCATTTTGACTTTGGAGCCTACTGGAGTGTGGCACTCCAGCGGCCAAGACTCGAGGACTATTAAGATCTTATCATTAGTTACCAGATATGGTAGGTTATGCCATGTCTTCATAGGGTCCTTCTATGCCCTGATAAAGGTATGGTGGAAATTTGCTTTAAACTCTACAAATCTTTGTAGACTAGTGTATACATTGTCTGACAACTGCGGCTTGTGATTGAACCCCATCTAGATATTCATCTCCACTAATACCTAAAAGATAATGCTTTCTTTTATTCATTGTGCATCCTTGGTCACCCACAACGAAGCATACTTCAATGCCTTTGGAAGGTCTGGTGCGACTGAAGGGAATTGGTTGTCTTCAAGTAGCTCACATGCCACTATTACAATCGACAACATGAGCCACGCATAGTGAAACATTTTTCCCTACTCCTGTGCCTCACAATAGTTCACAATCAACTCACCACATAAATAGTTTGCCGAGTTGAATTGGACTTCTTCTGCACATTGGACCTCTAGTGCAATAACAAGCGCGGGCACCTCATCCACGTGGCACTTCTACATCACTTTCCCTGCTAGTATTTGTGTTGTGACCTTTACTATGGGGTTGTTAATGTTGGAGATGGCATATCCTCACTTCTTCTTCTCCAACTTGAACTTCTTCTTCATCTCTTCTATGAGGTCCAACTTGTCACCTTTTCCTTATGAAATATTGGCTAGATCCTCCCCTAAGTAAGGCAACCATGTCATTCGATGAACCAAGTGGTCTTTGATGGGAATCAACTCCTTCAGCCACAAACACCCATCATGCACAAAGCAGAGCAGCTACCTGATGATGAAGATGGTCACTGGGCTGTGGTGGTAATGCGTACCCAGAGCAGGTTTAGCAATCCGACTTTCTCTACACCCTTGAGCCATTTACGCGGTTCCAATTCTATCATTCCAGCCATTGTGTCAATTTGCTGGTACATTAGATATTTAGTTGCTAAATGTGGGAATTTTTCATGATCCATGAGGTCCTAATCTTCAAAATTTAGCATGGGAACTTGTCCTAAGTGCAGTCCCTCAAAAATAATATCATCTGGGAGAAACGAGCTTTGTAGAGAGCTCTTTCTCTCATCTATATCCTGTGAAACTTTTGTTTTTCCCTTGTGTGGAGGAACATATTCTAGTAGCCTGGTAATAGGGTCTGTAATCTCGGTTTCAACTTCTATTTCTTCATCCTCTTCTTCCACTAGAATTTCTTTATATTCCTCCTCGTCGGTCTCCAAATTAACGACCTTCCCCTTCCCTACACGGTGAGCTTGGTCCTCTGTGGGTTTCTTGGTGAGATGTGCACCAGTGTCATAAGCTTCTTATCCTTCTTAGGTCTTGGTGTTCTGGGCGATTTAGGGACCTCAACTATTATTCTGGCACTCTTTGAGGATTCTACTACCACAATTGCCTACGCAGCTTCTTCCACTGTCACTACTCATGTGTGCATGACTTGTGTGGGTGCTGACATAACACTATCCCACAATTCTTACAGTGTCTCTAGTAGTTGCTCAAATAATGAATTTGCTTTCAAAGTCTCGAATAGGTCTCGATTCATGTATACTTGAGCACACAAGAACTCAATTCTCAAAACAACAAGTTTTTTTCGCTCAACATCCAATTGTAATTTATAAGGCCTTTTGAATTCAAATTTGACCGTTCCCCCCACATTGAGTCCATTAATTCTAGATTAGCGATAACTTTTCAAGGATTTAACCCATAAATATCACCTTAAATGTCTGTTTCCCATTCCATTTGGCCTCAAACCAACCATAAAATCATGAATAGTGACTTTAATAGTCACTTTCCAGCGGACCTGTGCATTAGCATCATTGTCTTCGTGCTGTCATAGACCCTGTGACACTCCGCTACTTCGTGCAGACCTAAAATCACATAACTCTCCAACCAGGCAATGTAGTTTATAGTCCCGCACCTTCCTTCAGCTGCCTGGAGTGCTAAGACTATGCTTCTATTGGATAATCAGATGGTTGGGCCACCTGTGTATGGCTTCAAATGACTACCATTCACATTTCATGGGAAGGGATCTCCATTCAACTTATCCAACTGGACCACGCCATCGTTAGTAATATCCTTAATAACATAGGGCCCCAACTAATGCATTCTGAATTTCCCTAGAAATGTATCAAACTTACTTTCATACAATAGCACCAACTCATTCACCTTAAAGGTGCACAACTTAATATGTTAGTTGTGCTATGCCTTTTTGCATTGTTTTGGGACCTGTTGATGAAATCTAGCCAGAAATCTCTCTTCTTCAAGCTCATCCAACTATAAGAGCCTCTCTTCCAGGGTTCCACGATCCATCATGCATGTGAGCCCTATTATGTGAAGACTAGGCACAATGTATTCCATAGGCATCACCGCTTCAACACCATAGACTAGCCTAAAGGGTGTCTATCTTACTAATTTTTACATGTTGTCCAATAAGCCCACAATACTCTAGGTATGTGTAGGTCTTAATCACTTCGCTAAGCATTGCATACCTTGGTTAGCATACTCTCCAGTACTTTGTTGAATGCCTCCATTGTCCCGTTAGCCTATGGGTGATAAGGTGAGCTCTTTTTTTGATACATCTGAAATTCCTCCGTTAGTGTGCTAATCGTATCATTCAGGAAGTGCGTACCTCAATCACTCATCAAAATCTTTGTACATCCAAATCGCCTCAATACATGCCCAAATAGAAACTTCAAAGAATTCATTCCTGTGCAATCCTTCATCAGATGTGCTTCTGCCCAATGAGTCAAGTCCTCCATCACAGTGATAATGTACCTTGCGCATGTCTTTCCTTGGAGCTGAATAGGTCCTACAAAATCTATTGCCCACTTTTTGAAAGGTTGCAATGTCATTTGTGGATTCAAAGGAATTTCATCCCTCTACAATGACCTACCTATTCTTTGACATATGTAACACATCTTTCAATATCCTTTTGAATCTTGATTAAGGGTTGGCCACCACAACCTTGCATGTGGAATATTCTACGCAGTTTCTCTCACTCTGTAATGTCCTCCCACGGCACCCCCATGAACATCTGCGAGGATGCTGCTTCATTCAAACTCAATACATACCTTCGCAGTATCTCATCAATCCCCATCTTGTATAGATGCCCAACAATGAGAGATAAATCTGTCGCGTGTAATTCTAATTCCTTCTTTTGTTGGATGGAGTATCCTTCCAACACAATTCCAATTGTTAGGAAGTGCATTATATCATAAAAATGTCCATCCGTTATGCGCACATCAAATATCTGCACGTCAGGTAATCCTTCTTCCAAATTAGTGGGTTCCTCCCCAGTCTCAATGCACATGAAGTGGTCAAGTCTCGCGTTCAATCATCCAGGATATACAACAACTTCAAAATTGTATTCTTGGAGCAATAAAAGCCATCTGCAGATGCAGCCTCCAACACAGCCTTATTGAATAGGTCTTTAGCACAGAGTACAGGTGCACCTACTTCAGTTGGGGCTTTTTTGATAGGCCTATGTCCATTTGCCAAATGCATGTACGAATCATTCTACCGATCATACTTGTCTATCAACAACATCTTAGGCTTCCCAAATCATGCCCTCATCATCCTCCTACATCCGCACCAATGATCAAAACTTCTCTTGTGCATACCCCACCATCTTGCGGGTGTAGCATGTATTGCCCAGTCCAAGGCCTCGAAGCATTGTTTTTCTGGCACATCCCTTTTTGGTTCCTTCCCAGTATCCACGGTGGGATTCACCAAGTATTTTTCTCGTGCCATTATCTTATAGATGCAATCTAGATCATCATCACTCTCACAATCATGGACTCGTTTAGTGTAGCATGATCCTTCAACAGGATCGAGGGCTATTATTACATGCAGTGATTTCTTCTCAAATATCATCTTTCTCTTCTTTAGACTGACTACCCAATTCATATCAGTAGCCAGTCGATTCCCAAGAGCACATGGTAGGGATTGTTGTCATCAACAATCTCTATTACTTCAAAATCTGCCAGCGCACTCTCCCTCAATATCCATAGTCACTCCCTGCAGCCGCCCCATGGGTATGAATTTCAGTCGATTCACCATACTTAGTTGAATCGGATACCAATGCAACACATGTCTCCCCATTTTCTCCCATGTTTTCTTTGGTAGAATGTTCACATCTGACCCAAAATCTAGAATGATTTGATCCATTTCATATTCTTCGATGTGTGCAATGAGTCTCATTTCATGCCTCGTCCTTGCCTTATGCTTTCTGATCTTGCAGACTGCGTGCAGTTCACCTGGTGTGGTCCGAGCACATCTATTGATAAGTTCCTGTAACACTTTTACAACCTTACTATCGCATAGTAATTTCATCCATGTTTCCACAAACGTTGTGAGCATAGAAGGGTCCATCTCTAGCTCAGGCTTATCCTTGCTTCCTGAAGTGGAGGCCTCAACAAAGCTCTTCCTAGCTTCCATGAATGCTTCACGAGCACTCTCCAAATCAAACTCCATCTCTTTCATCAGGGCTTTGTAAACCCATGTATTGTCTTCTATTTGTTTCCCCTTGTCATCCCCCATCGCAATTCCACTTCGGAGCACTATATTTATGTTCAGTTCTTCCTCACGTAGCTCAGATCTCATCATCTACAGGTTTTGAGTATGGGGGGGCGGTAGCGCTCCTTTTTCACATATCTTAGCTATCAGTGTAGAAAATATTCTATTTCATGATCAAACAACGAGCAATACTTGCATAATGGGTGCATTGGATTAGTGCATTCATGGGCATAGTGTCCTGGCCCTCCGCAATTGTGGCAAATCAACTGTCTGTGACCTCTACAAGGGCCTTCTCCACCTTGGCTTCATTTGCCCCTCTGAAATCCTGTCAGTGCCATCCCTGCATTTTGGTCAAGGGGCCACGTTTCGGCCTAAACCCTGTAGGTGGGATTTATATCCATAATCAGTTCATAGATCCTGCAGGTACACTCATTATGTCCTACCAATCTGCAAAAGTTGTAGAAAACCTGTTGCGGAGTTTGCACATACTTATGTAGCAAGTGACAATTATCCATGGCATGTTTTTTGGCTACTTGACAGATAATGCATCATAAAGTAGGCACCACACTAGGTCCTGCTTGAGCTTATGGCCTTAAAGGCATCAGCCCTACTCCTACAAGGTAATTTGTAAATATTGGGTAGTGGTCAAACACCATACCTCCTCATGCACCTCTGGTCAAACCTTCCTATCCTGCTTCAGACTTTTCATCTGAAGGCACAAATTCTGTAACTGTGCATGGATCTAGTGAACTCCTAGATTAGGATCTTGCATCAGAGTCTCATGTAGTCTCATGGAAATCTCCAAGGAGTCTGCCTGAGTTGTTAGCTTCTATTGCGACAAAGCGCCCCGTAAGTGGGGTAGTAGCAAAGCCACAAACCACTCGTGATGTTGTTCATCTATCAAATTCATATTGGCTTCACGGATTTGACACTTCAATCTCTTATCCAATTCCCATTGTGTCTTTCTTGGTCACATCATGATTTCTTTGAATCCCACAATAACTGTGACTCGGACTTAGGCCTGCTAAATTCCATATTTAGTGCTTCTTGGATATCTATTACCCTTGCATTCGGGTTATCGTTGGCGTATTTAATATACGAGGTCAACGCGCAACCCTGTAGAGCACTAACTAGTGTCGCTTTCTTTATAAGGTCATCTGTGAAACCTTGAGCTTCCCATATAGCCCTTACAGCGAACCAAAATTGGTTCGGATCCTCATTTCCAAAGCCTTTGAACAAATACACTTCACTGTGTTTTCCAAAATGAATTTTGATGGTGGTGGAGGTTGCACGGGTGAAGTTGAAGGTGATGGCATTGAAGATAGAGGTGGTGTGGGTGGAGGTGGTATTTGCAGAAACCCTTGTCTTATCAAATAAAGAGCACTTTGTGAAGAGACCTTCGATATCCCTTCTTTGTCTCCTCACGGAGGTGAAATCAAGGGGCTATACTTTGAACCCTTGTTTCATTTATTTCTATAACTTTTTCCACTTTGCGTAGTCCTGAACATCAAGGTAGTTGCATAACCCATTTTTTGCACAACAACATTTTAATCCATGTCTTCAAAGATTTATCATACTTAGCTCGATGTCCTTTGAAAAATCATCGCTACCACAAACTCAGTAACAAATCCTCCTATTATGTGATTGAGCCAATGATTGACAACGTGCGCAATCTTATGCCTCGATGCTTCCAATCTTCACACTAGCTCTAGGGCCCACACAATAGGATCGTCAAGTTTCCACCTCCCTTGGTTATCTAATAGCTTCACGATTCACTCATATAGCTCAATAGTGAAAGAGGCGAAAAATATTTTGTGGATCTCCATATACATGTATCGGTCCAACCACTTTTCTTTTGACAGTCATGGGTTTCTATTTTCTTGTGCCACAAACTTGTGAATCCTTCTGTCCAACCAGCCTTCTATTTCTTTCTTAGTTGGACTCCACTGATACGACATCCCACATCTCTCATGCAGATTCTAGTCCTCGCAATGGAACCATTTGCTGGCTTGTGGGGGCCTAAACCAAGTTCAATGTAAGTTTAGCCAAACGAATCCCTACACCACTAGCCCTTTCAACATTAGTCCGTGGAGCGCAGACTGAAGTCTCACCCAAAGTAGTATGGGGGGTGCTAGAAGCAAGTTTTCGCACCCTTGAGATGGATGTGATGTCATTTTATTCCATCTATAGATGGCTTCGCATAGTTTCTTAACCCTCTGTTCCACCCTTCTATACCTTCACGAAAGGGTACAATCATCTTCCGTATAGCCCTAACTAGGGTCTAAAGTCCTTTCACGTTACTATGACAATGAACTACGATATATTCCTAACTAGGCTAAGTGTTTTATTATCAGATATTAGTTAACTTCACATAAATAAATATTCCTACTTGCAGTAGTCACTTATCCAACACAATTACATACATTCATGCATCATATAAGCATTATAAGTTAAATTTGTACCCAATATAATGGATACATAAAAAGGAAATAAAGATGCAAAACTGTAGAATACTTCTCTTTATTGATAATTCCTAACAATTACAAACTCAACCTGCCCTACGCACTCATCTACAAAGGTCCATGCACTCAGCTGCAGACTTCTAGGTCTCTGTTCACTCAGCTACAGAGCCTCTACCTATGTTACGACCCAAAACTTAGACTTCTACTCAAAGCTATCTCCCATACATCATATCTCATACTTCCATTCTTCAATTAATCTACCTGCTCTAACTGCTTAGAGCTTAGCTCTATTTATACAATCCCATGGTCCATGGACCATGGGTATATATTCTACATTCAACATTACATTTTCAAAATAAGGGCGGACAACCCTATGACTCTTTAACATCTACGTGCTCCATGACCACAAAATGCAGAGTCTTTACATTTGGATTACAAAATTGGACCAAAATATGGGATTTTAGCCCCAAAACTGCCCTTGGAGGATCCTGTGCCCAACAGGCTCACTCGGAGGAAAATTTTAAGGATGGAAAATTTTCTTGAAGTTTAGAAACATTGGCGAATCTCAGTAATCCCTAATATGCAAACTATAAATTTTTCAATGATATATTTGTAAAATTATTCAAATTTATAATGATTTATCATATAG